>JAQGAO010007419.1:0-11315 GCA_034697705.1 Ommatoiulus sabulosus
GTACGTGGGCGTGGCTTCATCGTAGTGATATCTGCAAACCAACAGGTCGGCGCTGCAGTTTCTTCCCATCAAAAAAAGCGGCGAATGAACCTACTTATATCGGGGTGTTCAGTGTGGTGACGGAGCTACTGTAGACTGTAGATTCGTGCTGGGAGGCGGAGTCGAGCAATGAGTAAACCAATTAAAGCAACGGTTTCCCGTTTGGTTCCTCCCCCGAATGAGGTACATCGGCAATCAATGGAAATGCGCGAAACCGTTATATATTCGACGTATTTAATGAAACAATCTATCGCATGGGTCTTCAAATAATAAACGAACGTTGCTAGTTCGTTTTGCGTACGCGTGAGTACGCTGTCATTTTCGTTTGTTCGGAAAAAAAAAAGCCCAAGTTTCGCGCTGTTGAAATCCAAGCGTCATTTTGGAATGACGACATTAAAAACCAGTTGAATAGGAAGTATTTGTGGTGAGAGAACGCGTCTACGAGGGCTGCGCTGCTTTCTGGGGATTTTCCCGAACCATGCGTTGATTTACGAAAACGTGGAAATTATGATGCGATTGGAAAGTGCACGAGAGAAGCAACATCTGTCTTTATCGTGGCAGGCGATCAGCTGCTTTTATCTGTTCTTGACATCGGTGAGAAGTACTCGAGGTAACGCGATATTATACGTTTTCATAATTCATTCATTCGGAGCACTTTTTTTCTAGCGGTATATATCGATGGCCTTCGAGGCTAGGTCAAGGTGGTTCGAGTGCTGTCACGATGGTCACTGATGAGCACGTGCTGCGCTAGTATTATTTTTTACTTTAAAACTGACATGAAACTCACCTTTACGTATACGCTGTGCGTTATTGTACTTTTTTACATACTCTGATATCAATTCAATCTAAATAAGTTGAATTGCGTAAATTATGGAAGTCATTCATATATCATCGTGTACAATGTAGATGTATCATGTATCAATTTTGTTACAAATATTTTCATTTGGAAAGAACAAATTGGAGAAAGCTGTAGTTTTAATTGACAACTGCATGCGTTGTTTATTAGGGTTGATTTGGAAATTCCTTCTGTCAGTATTTACATGTATAGGTTTTGAAGTTTTTTAAAACTGATACTAAAAAAATAATTTCACAGGAACATCTAATAAGTTGAATAACAAATTTATTTTCGTTATAATTATCCAGCCCCGTATACGTACAGACTACGACAAACTGCAAACAAAAAACCACGAACGAGAAACTGTTTGTCGATTGGTATTAGAAAAAATGTTACAACAATTTCGGACAAACGAACAAACCAAAAAAATGATTTTAAACAAGCAGTTTGTCCTTCCTGCCTGGCGAGTGTCGGTAACATCAAAGGGAAAAATGGTTTGTTTCACGTTAGACTCAACTAAAGTCACGTGGTTTGCTGCTCGTGGAAATATCAGCATGAAATTTTCCTCAACAGAAAAAATCCGCACGTGGAATAATGTTCCACGAGTATATGATTAAACAGATGATTGCCTGAAAATGGTCTGCTTTATAGCAGATGCGTTTGTTGAAAATGGTTTGCCATAGTGGGGACACTAAGTTTGTTGAAACTTATCTGGACAAACAATTTGGACACGTGTATAGATTTTGGGCACGCCGTCTGTCGTTTGCGGTTGTTGTTTGCCGTTTGTCGTAGTCTGTACGGGGTTTTAAACGTTTGTGACTCGTTACTCTTAAAATATATTTGTACGGATATGATTGACGAAAAGACGCTGTTTTAATAATTATGAATTGTGAAACCTAGAGTAAATTTAAATTAAGCAAAATGTTATCTGTTATGATTGCATGTTTAATAAAAAGCGATCTAAAGATTAAGAAAGCGAATAGGAAAACAGTGCATTTTACCATTTTTTGGATCAAATGCTTTGCATTACATGAATAGAGTCGGCCGTAATTAATGCAAAAGTCGGGTACTCAACAGAAGGTTTTACAATGGCACTTTTGACAATCATGGAAGCACGTGCGCAAAATCAGCACGCTATAATTGAATTAAAAAATGACTCGAGGTTATCGTTGTTTTTAATGCATTTCTTTTGCACGCGTGATTTCACGACGACCATTTAAAATTTGCATTTCGTGGTGCTTCTGTCTGAGTGCCCATATAATTAACACCATCTTTGTTAATTTGCAATAAACGCCATGCTGTGCGTTAATTATCATCGGCATGCAGTTTGGCATATAGTGATGCTCGAGATTAGTAAATTGCTGATCATGTAACTTGTTAAAGATGCTGTGAAGTTGAACAACCGTTAATTTATCTTCTACCTTAATTTTGGTAAAGCTAAACCTAGCTCGTACGTTTTTTATTCAAATTTTGTCTAATTTTGTGTCAGTGTTAATGCTCCTGATCCTTGATGCTGCTTTTTTTTTTTACATTCAAGAAATGCAGGGCTAGATCGTTCTCGCGATGCTACGAGTATTTCTAAAATAAGCTTTTATTGGATTTCTTTAGGGCAAAATGTGTTGACTCTGCGTCCAAAAAAAGATTTCAGCCTAGCCTTGCCAGTATAGTCAAGTGCATGTACGAAAACCTTAACGTTGGTACTTTGTAACGTGTTCTTGAATTAATTTCTTGGCCTTCAATCGTGGTATTTGATTTCCCACGATTTTTAATTCGCAGGCATATTAATATTAATATGCTCCCAAGCATTTCTGGCGACGACAGTGGGTCATGCTGGAGCAACATTGCTCAATTCCTGAAATTGTATTGAAGTGTAAGGTCACTACGTGAATGTTTGACTCTACAATTTGATGCAGTTTTATCGAAATAAAAAATGGCCATCTCAATGGCTTTGTTGAAGCGAGAGGTCAGCATACTCTCCATTGCCCCTGTGGCCATTACAGGTTCACCTGAAGAGAGGACCTTTCAGGTAACCCTTTTCTATAGCGCCATTACGAGTTCCTTACGTTTTTATTAGTGCGGGTCGAGCGGGTTTTTTTCTAAGATAACTTATTTACAATATGAGGCAAATTCCTGTTTGCCACTTATCAAGATGACCGTTTCAGGAAATGAGTATCGCCTTTGAAATAGCCGCTCTTTTATTCCGGTAAAGCGTGGTCAAGTTTACTGTTGTCAACGAATGGAAAAGGACCGACTAATCAAAATAGAAATTGCAATAATACAATCGAATAATTTTTGCTTCTTATTTAATTTTGAAATTTGGAAAATTTTGCTCAGTAACAATGAAATTTGGAAAATTTTGCTCAGTAACAATGAAATTTGGAAAATTTTGCTCGGTAACAATGAAATTTGGAAAATTTTGCTCAGTAACAATGAAATTTGGAAAATTCTGCTCATCCTTTGGAATGAATCCAGTGAGAAAAAAAATTACAGTAACGAAGATGTATTTGTAACAACAAACACAAAACACATTATTAAGCAATCCCAATCTTTTCTCTATGAGCAGAAGTATTTTTCACCAATTTGAAAAATTGCAGTTTGAAGAAATTTGAAAAATGTATATTCACCAAAAACATTTTCAAATGAGGGCATTTTTTGCAAAAGAGAAACCGAGCCATTAGAAATGACATTTCTTACAAACAATCATCTTAATTGACCAGAATTTTTCCAAAATAAATCCATCCTCATCAATATTTTTCGAGAGGCATGCATGCTATTAAAAAAAATCGTGATGAAGAATCGAAAATACTTTAGAGGATTCAAAACATCTGAAGGATTTTCAAGATATTGTTGTCAGCTGTTGCATTAACTGTTTGAATTGAACAATCATTCTTTAGACATTCATTTTTTTGCGAGACTCCCAAATAATTTAGTCACAAGTACTATTTTATGCAGAATCTTAATATCGTAAAAGTAAAAACTCACAGGATTTGTTTTGTCCAAGTGTTTTCTTTCATAATTCAGACTGGCAAACTTGGTAAATTTGTTTGTCGAAAAATGATTCAATGTTTCAAACTGCCGTTTGTCACCCGCAATCATGGCAGTGCTAGAAAAAAACAATACATACTTTCGTTTTAAGGAATTAAGGATTGTAACTTCCCCTCCAATTGTTCCACTATTCATCTACCTTAGGCTATTAATTTTTATAAAATGATAAATTTTTTCGTTAATTTTTTTAAAAATTGGTAAACTTCTTGAAATGAATGCAGAATTGATCGCTCAGAGATTCGAATAAATTCTTAAGTTTGTTTGATTTTTATTAAACATAAAACGCAGAATTTAAAAAAATGTATAAAAATTAACAACCTTTAGAACAATGGCATGAAGTTAGTACTTTCTTTTGTACATGTACATACATGAACATGTAGCTTTGCGGGTATTTACATACTGTAGTTGATTTAATTTTATTATTAGGCATAGTACTTTAGGATAAGAGCACGGTGAACGCTTGTTCCAGACGCTTGCCATTAAGCGTCCAACTACAAGGTGAGGCATAAGTCTGTTAAATCGGCACTCTTGCAGGCAGCAGACGCAACAAGACTTTACAGACTAATGCCTCACCTTGTAGTTGGACGCTTAGTGGCAAGCGTCTGGAACAAGCGTTCACCGTGCTCTTACCCTTAGACAGAAGCTTCATTTGCGAATCGCACTTTGGCAGTAGAGTAAAGTCATTTGAGCAAAATCGACGTGCCTATTGGTTTAAAACACTCGCTCAAACGACTGCCAACTTGCGATTTGCAAAGCGTCTGTCTGAGTACCCCTATATTATTATCACTATACTAATAGCAGTATATGTAGTAGTTTTCTGGTATAGTTGTTTCGTTACATTTGCGTTTTTGCGACTTCTGTGAGCAGGGTGGCCACAGGTCAGGGAAGTCGGGGAAAAGTCAAAGGAAAAAAATAGTGGTCAGGGAAGTCATGGAAATTTCAGGGAAATTAGTGAGTGGTCAGGGAAATTTTCTCAAATAAAAGCAAAATGCTATCCCTGTACTCAGTCTGCTGTCAGCTCCATCCCCAATCCTCTTCAATCCACCCTAGAATTCCCCAGCTAGACTTGTAACAAAATCTAGTGTTTTGCTAAGCTTCTCATTGCATTTATTTTTTTTTCTTTATGACAAAAAAATTGATATGGATTAATGAGCAAGTTTTGGTCAGGGCATTTTGGATTTTAGTCAAGGAAAAGTCATGGAAAAGTCAGGGAAATTGAAAATGAAAATTGTGTGGCCACCCTGGTTTTCAAAATGGTCTTTTTCAGGAATAAATGGTCTGAGAATAGGTGGTTTAATTGTGCCAAGCCTTTAAATCTTCAAATTCTGCTTGGGTGTCCTCATTCCAGTCTCATTTGACTTTCTGTTGAGTCAGTGCACATAGATTTTTAGAACGGCTGCTAAAAGAGGGAATGAATTAGTGTACAATTCAGCTTTTTACTGTCATACATTTCATACATTTCTCATCATCCTGAAAAATTTTTGTAAAAAGGAGAATTAAATCATGAAATATCTGATGCATTGTGCGCTGCATAATTTGGCTCGCAGTACAAATTCCGAAAGGTAGGTAATTGAATTCGTACTGCGTATCAGGTGTTACTATGGAAGTCTTTCCCTTGTCCTTGGGATGAAGTGGTAGCTGCAGATAAGCTGCCTTTACAATTTTAGGATCATTTTCTTTGCATAATTACACCTTGTCAAAGAAATATGTCTGAACCATCTTATGTTCAACATCATACTTTCGAGAATAAAGTTTCATCTCTGGAGTATGATTTCTTTTATGGTAGGGGTCAGCCTTCTGCAAACTCTTTTAATGTTTCCCAATTATTTTCATCTGCCATTTCTGACTGCCATGACGAGGCTGAGCCGGTTAAATAATTTGGCAAATAAGTGACTTTGTTAATTTCCGTTGGCGGACTTTTCATATGCCTCGAGAAAGTCTTGAATATCCAAATGTGATTCCCCAGAAAATCTATTCTTGAATTGCAACTGTGGCAAATATTTTTTGGTTACAAATTCACGCGTCACTATTTTTGGTTTTGTATCTGAGTCCATAGGCACACTACCACGCAAGTTTGGCTTTTACGATTTGTTTTCTAAAGTTTGTAAAAATTCCAGCGGGCCCCTAAAATTTTGTGGTGGTTTTCCCACGTCTCCAGGCGCTAACAGTCTCCCTTTTAAAACAGGCCCCCCTCCCTGAAAAGCTATAGGTAGACGCCTGTGTCGAATGAAACTAAATTCAGCCCTGACGAAAAACCCCGGTGGAATTTTATAATCACCTTGAAAGCCAGTTTGAACACCAGAAACAATGGTAATAAGAAATGTAAAGATTAATCCTCGCAATGCAAAACCGCGTTTTATACTATTTGCGCACGAAAATTCGAACAATGGCAACCCTGAAAACGCGCGCATAACATGTAAGATTATGACCTGCACAATGCCACAAATCGAATCATACAATTTATGATCAATAAAAAATTCTGATTTATTTTGTCTTATTTTCATCAAAATTTTTGCCCCATCAAATAGCATTTACAAAATCAACGATCAATTTCTTTTTTTATTTTTGATTGAGAAAATTTCAGAGAAAATTTTATAAAAAACGAGTTTCGGCACCACTTGTAACTCACTCAATTACATTACTTAACTTCCTTCATTAGATTCACGCTTTACAGAAATTAACACCCTGATTCTTCCCACGAAATGAGCTAATCATAAACAGTTTGAAATTTGCATGATAAGATTTATTGCATTTGGCATGTGTGCAATAAAAGGAGCAAAGAGCTCAAGAATATAAAACTTGCAATAGCCATTTAAAAGACACGATAAAACGATTATCACAATTCGGCAAATAAAACAATTGCACAGCGTTAGCTAGACAGCACTATTTCGGGCAAACAAAATGTGCATAACTACTGTTCAGATCAAGACTGCTAATTGGCATTCCCAGACTCACGACCAAATATTTTCATGTCCGATGTACGTGGTGAGAACCTGTTGACTTTCCACAGACACTGCATTTTGGCATCCGCTGATATCCAGAATAATCCACAGCAAAACGTTTATTAATGCACGCCAATCTTAACAGCCACAGTTAAGATGGATCCTATGCATCAAAATTTATGCACGATGAGAATGTCCGTGCGCAGATCAGAGCATTCACATTTGAAATCCAAATTTAAGCACCTCAATTAATTTGTAGCAAATTGCTGATAATATTCAATTCAATAAACTTCTTACTACTAGAATTATTCATCATAAAAAGTAAAAATAAATGCTGCGGGATAAAGACGGGTGGACAACCCTAATTCCCGAACGAATTTGCCGTTGTCTCGATCACAAATAAAGAACCTCTATTTTCGGCTCCCAAAGTTACATCACCTCAATTAAAATGCCATAGGTGGCAAAAATGTTAATTTTTGCTATTTTACAATCACACGCGTAATGTGACCTCAGCTTAATTTGCATACTGCAATTATGCAGGTCACATAGATAAAACGAAAATTAAATGTGCTCAAACATATATTCCCTTACTTTTCCAGGTTTTACATAAACTTCCCTAAACAATGACAATGTCAAAAAATGACATGAGCCATTTTTTTTAAAATCGACACAGGAACATAATTTGTAAAATTTTATGATGACAATTTTGAACATTTTTGCATAAATTTTTTTTAAACATTTGACAATTTTGTATTCGTATAATGTTGAAAATTTGTCCTCGGAAAACGTGGGAATTTTTCTCCTCAGAAAATGTGAAAAATTTTTTCCTCAGAAATCGTGGCAAATTTTGGAAATTTTTACCTCAACAAGGTGGAAAATGTTGCGGAAATCCTGACGAATTTTGCCAATTTGTCCTTGGAAAACGTGGCAACTTCCGCAATGTTTTCCATCGGAAAACGTGGCAAATATCGCATTTTTGACCCTCGGAAAACGTGGCAGATTTCGCATTTTTGACCCTCGGAAAACGTGGCAGATTTCGCATTTGTGACCCTCACAAAACGTGGCAGATTTCGCATTTTTGTCCCTCGGAAAACGTGGTAGATTTCGCATTTTTGTCCGTTGGAAAACGTAGCAAATTTCGCATTTTGTCCCTTGGAAAACGTGGCAAATTCATGGCAAATTTCGCAAATTTGTCCCTCGGAAAACGTGGCAAATTTGGCAATTTTGTCCTCGGTAAACGTGGAAAATTTTGAAAATTGGTACTCGTAAAACATGAACTGCCCCTTGAGCTAACCATGTAGAAGCATTATTTTTAAATTGAAACACCATGACCACATGGATACGTTGAATTTCCCTGACTTTTTCAAAATGAGCCATTCTTTCCTGACTTCTCCAGGTTTTCGAAGTCTAGGGGTACCATGCATCAGTCCATGGACATTTTGCCAAGTCATAATTTTAATAAATGTTACGTTTACCTTTCAGTATTAGGCTAAATGTGCACACTTTTTAAAGCATTTTAAAATAAATTTACACATAACACTGGATAAACCTTGTTTGAAAAGTGGACTGATTTACCATTAGCAGGTATAACACGATAAATCACAATGACAACATTTCTGGATGGCCCCCTTGCCCAAAATTAGACTGTGTATACATGAAGACGTCCTTTATGAATGGCCCCTAACGCCCTGCGTAACGGGTCTACGATACCATAAGCTGACCGACGGTTTAAAAACAGCATTCCGCGCATGCGCATAAGCGCGGTCACGTGACTTTAAGGTAACCGTATCTGTTATGGGAGCCTTAATGCTAAAGGTCGCTATTATCTCTCAAAATGACGAACCTCTTCGTTGTATTCGTATCCGTGTCGTACCTAGGCTGCGCCATGGATCGAATTCTAGCACAAAACGATGATTTAACATTTAATGATCTTGAGAAATATGACGAATTAATGAAACCATTAGATGAATATGGAGCTAGAATAGTGGAACCACCACAAGAACCAAGGTGTTATTTGAGAAACGGAAAAGTAGACTCATCGTGCGCAGAATCTTTTGCATACTGTCAGCAACCGTACAACCTAAGCACTCCAGGCAGACAGTGCGTGGAAGGTAGAAAAGCGGAAGTAATTCCACCGCAGGACATGAAATATATTTCGTTCCATCGTCATCGTTGCTACTGCGACCCTGACTGTCACCGTTTCGGCGACTGCTGTCTGGACGCTGTCATCACCCTGGACCCGTCTCACACTATCCAAGAATTCGAACTAAGCTTACTGGCCACCGAAACGGAAGAATGGGTATGTCATTATTTCCCCATTAAACCAGTAAGAAAACATGCATTATTCCATAATGCAGTATTCCATTGTATTCCATATTATATTCATTCATACTATATTGGATTTTAACTGAATCGAGTAAAAATATAATTTGTACAGCCAACAGGGTTCCCCCAGAAATTTAATTTTTAACTTCCCTGACTTTTCCAGGTGTTAAAAAAAATTCCCTGACCGATGAAACTGTCAAAAATTGACAAATGCCAACATTATCCACGATTATAATAGGAAATATTTTTCAAAATTTACTAATGACAAGTTTGAGAATTTTGAATTCGGAAAATGTATAGAAAGTTTTAGAAATCTGCGCTCGCAAAGTGTTTAAAATAAATCCTCGAAAAATGTTACAATCGAAAAACGTGGAGAATTTGGCAAATTTGTGCTCAAAAACTTTCGCAAATTTTTACTGGGGGAATTCGCGAGTAAGCCATGACCCTTGAGCGAACCACGTAGAAGCATTTTTTAAAATTTTCAAGTTTCCTGACTTTTCCAGGTCTAGGTGTAGCCTTTTTAATTATTTAAACGAGTTTCATACTGTTATCGAACATGAAATTAACGAATAAAAGTGAATTCAAATTAAAATACTGTAAACACGTCATGCATAAAATGTTATCTCAGTTTTTCTCCATTCAACCAGTTGCCTATTTTTTAGATGTTAAATTTTGTTTTAATTGTTGCGTTTCCTGATTTTGTTCGCTCTGTGCATGGTGGTGAATAAAGAGCACCTCTACTCGCGTACTTAGGATTTCAGCAAAATTGCGAAGTGTTTTGGAAATATAAGTGCCAGTTACTTGAATACTCGACATTGATAAAAATTCCTATCATACGTTTTCTACTTTTTGAATATTCATATTTTTTGCACTAACGTCATGCAGTGTAGTTAATAAATTACGTGTTTAAATTTACTGGTAAACACTTTCGACAATAGTTCTGTTGTGTGTTTTAAGGGATTTCAAGTGTACATGATCGGTTCATGTCCAAGAACGTACAATAATACTATCATCGAGAACCGATGTAGACGCTACCGTCGCTACGTGCCAGAAAACGAGTACAACTACATTCTAGATGTCCCAGTCATCATTCGGGTGACCAACGTGACTTACGTCAACGTATATTGCGCCATCTGCAATAAAGATGTCCTTCTGCACACGTGGAACATCCGAATCACTTGTCCATGCGGACATCGAAATTGCATCGACCAACTCGACCACTCTTGGCTTTACGTTCCAGGACTGATGAAATGGAAACACGTATCGCTAGATGTATACGCAACTGTCTCAGTTGAAATTAAACCAGGGTTGTGGACGAAACATTTCGGAATCCGAATGTGCAATACCATCGATACATGTCCTCTTCACTGGACGAGTAACAAAGAGAGAAAACTGTGCAAGGCCTATGCCCTTAAGGTCGTAGTTAATAGAACATCACGTTACTACAAAAACGAATATTGCGCAATTTGCAACGGAGAATCTCCCAATCAGCTGCGATGCCCATTTCTGTTATTTCCGCGTACTCGGGTTTGGGGAATGACGTCATTTGCAATTTTGCTCGATATCAGCATCATAGGGCAAGGCAGTAGGGTTGGAAAAGTTTATGGTTGCGGCGTCAGCGGACTGTACTGCGGCTACGGCGAATTGTGCGACCCAGTATACAAAAAATGCCACATTTACACCTGCTGCTGCAATTACGAAATAGGCGTAGATGGAACGTGCGTCCCGAGTAACGAATATGAAAATTTCACCAATTTAACATACCTAAACAGCTCCTGTCCCCAGATCTACGTGACCGAAGACAACTTCACTCGTCATCTTAATTACTCCGTTTACGTCCAAACAATGGGCAAGATGTACCATCGAGACGAGTACGTGATGGTCAACTCCACCACCATTCTGATATGCGCAACGCACGAGCTAAACACACTGTGGAAGTTTTCAATGGCCCAAGCCATCCTGTCCAAGGTGTGCAACACTCTGTCTCTCATTTGCTTAGTGGCCAACGTAATCATTCATGTCATAACACCGGGACTACTCAACCTTCCCGGAAAGAACATGGTGAGCCTGTCCATTGCCCTGTTCGTGGCCCAATTGTTTTTCGAGTTCGGGGTCACCTTGACAAGTTC
>JAQGAO010007420.1:0-11314 GCA_034697705.1 Ommatoiulus sabulosus
ATTATTGAATTAAAAACCTAGCATGCACATGCCAACATTCTAATTCCCAACTAGGGAGCAATTAATAACACAACATAGGGCATCCAGCCAGGATGATGATGATGATAATTGCAGCGGCTCGCAGATTAACCTTAATGAAGATTACTTAATTATATTGCCAACCTTTACGTTATTATATCTCAAAATGATGACTCGAGGGCGGTGTTATTCTAAAGGGCCATTTACACAGGGTACCCCCAGACCTGGAAAGGTCAGGGAACTTGAAAATGTCCGGGAAATTCAACGTTTGTCATGTTATTGCGATCCAAAATTAATGTTTCTACATGGTTAGCTCGTGGTCCATTTTCCGAGGACAAAGTTGCAAAATTCCCCCACGTTTTCCGGGTACAAATTTCAACATTTTCTGAATTTAATTCAGAATTTTCATTTTCCTGTAAAGATTTTGGAAAATGTCAATTTTTGACATTGTCATATTGGTCAGGGAATTTTTTTTTTTTTTTTAAAAAAACAACGGAAAAGTCAGTGAAGTTGAAAATGAAATTTGTGGGGGAACCCTGTTACATGTACGGATACTAGCTAAACGAGCATCGTGGCTATTTTGTTTTTATGTCGGAATTTTGTTTGGACGTTTTATTTTTTTTCCATCAATTTGAGTTGCTGTTCAAATATCTCCCCGATGAACGTGTTCTTCAAACGTGCGTAGAAGCAGATGTTTGGCGTTAGGTTTACCCCCGGGCCGCGTGGGAACTGCACATGTTTCTGGGTTCGCCATGTTTGTTCAGTTTATTTTAAAAAGGTCTTCTGGAAGCGTCGCAAATGTCAAATACATGTACACGTACATTCGCTTTATGCGAATTTCTGATAGTACGAACTGCATTTCCAGGCCCCGTTCTTGAGCTCGAATAATGTTAATTTCTTCGTTTAAGACGAATTTCGAATTGTGATTCTCGAGTTCCCGAGCATTCGCGCTGTGTTACGTTAAAACGAACTTTAATAGACCACGTGAAAAAAAAAGACGTTATAACGGGGAATTTCCCGATAAAAACTTTGGTTCTTATCGCTAAAGTTAGGTGTGTGTGTTGTTTACCTGCCTTCTGATGATATGAACTACAGTATAGGAAAACAAGTATGGAAACAGTATCTGAAAATTGCTGTTTTCGGGAAAAATAAATGGTGGAGGTCTTTCAATTTCAACTCAGTACCCTACTAGCAGTAAATGAATACCATGTGGTAGGGGGGGGGGGGGGGTGTAATCTATCAACCCAAATTATTCGGTAATTATCACCGCAGAAAAAGTATGCGAGTGCACCCCTCTAAAACTGGTTGTTAGATTTGCCTCGAAAAATGCAAAAAGATCTGTATACATTTTTGGCTAGCACGTTTGTCTGCATCAGGGAAGGTTGGGACACAATAAATTATCCAGACATTAAAAAGGACCATGGCTGATTTGTAACTCACAAAATATCCTCCTTTGATCTTAGACTTTAGCATGGGGGTGGCAGTGGTATATATTGTATGGTTTTGGGGCTGTATGAAATATAGAGGAGATGGAAAATTTGGAATAAGTATGATACGTATAGTTTGTAGTGTTCCAACACTCCCTGATGCTGACGCAATGTGTTTGCCAAACATTTATAAAGATCTTTTTGGATTTTTCAGAGCAAAGTCTACAATCTGTCGTTTTTCTCTCACAGATAGTGTACAAAGATAGCTTGTTCTGAGTTTGTTTATGGCTTTTCCCGTATCTTCTTTGTTTTTTGTGATTTTACCTACCGCCATAAGTGATATTTTCAATTCATTCGCCATCTCTCGATATTAAATTTCCATTAAAATTCATTCGAAATTTTGTTACATAATCCATGTACTGTAGGTGTTATTATAAATGTACTTTGAAAGATATCCACCATTTATTTTTCCCGAAAAAGCCCTCTCTTCCTTTCAGTTTCTGATAGTGTAGAAATACACGAAGCCTTATTGCTCAAGCACGCAAGAAATGTGAAGCCTGAATTAGAAGTTAATTCAGGGTCGCTTCCGGACCTGGTTGCGCCACGTTTCTTTTCTGTCTATTTGGTAAGCACCCTGAATGTGGCGACCATGGCGCTATAATCTAGTTTTATTTCCCCCAATTCGGTGCCACGGTTGCGAAGAGCTTGTTTGTATTGGCAAAGCTCGGTGTTTGCGAAGTTGTTGTATGGATTTTCGCCGTTTCAGCGCTGGAGTGGATTATGTGCTTTTTCAGCGTGCTTACTTTTCGGCGCTTTTAATAATGCTTTTTGCTATTGACTCGTCAGAAGTCGCGCTGAAGCCAAACGTCGAAATGAAAATAGCGTCGGAGATTCGCTTCGAACGAAGGTCGAAGCCGTAACCCGAACGGAATTGGTGTCCCCGTAAAAGAAATTGAGCCAGATTTTGTCTAAACTACGGTGCTGAAATGGCGCCAGAGATGAGTAAACATCGCTCGATATACTTAGATTTTTGAGGCAGTGTTTCAATAGGCAATTTCTATGCCTATTTGAATAGAAATTCCCCCAGACCACCTGAAAGTCAGGGAAGAATGACTCATTCTTGAGTGCGACAAGGGACTTGTTCACATCTTTCAGGTCCCTTATTTCTTCCTACAATTCTTGAAATTCCAGCCCACCCTTCTTCCATTGTCACGACGACTCGACATGTGACCCCATTTTAACACACACCAAAAGGATTAAAATTGCCAAAAATACCCTTTTTCTGAGCAGAATTTGTGTTTATAAACTAAATTTTAGGCAGGACTTACCGATATGATGATAATCTAGTTGGTCTTAATGACCAGAAATTGGCAAATTCTACCAGTATAGGAGGGTTTTAACACACCATTAAAGGTGTGTTGGTTTAAAAATTCGAGAAGTTTTTGAAGGTTTTTTTTTTTCAACGTCAGGGAAATTCAACGTATGGGGGCCCATGTTAAAAAAAATTTCCGAGTACGAATTCGCCAAACTCGCACCATTTTTTCGAGGACAAATGTTTGAAAATTATCGTTGGTGAATTTTTCAAAACATCGAATTTCTTCCCCGTGTCGATTTTACAATATCGTGGATAACAGTGTCTGTGGTGGTATATGTCAGGAACGTTTGTTTAAAAAGCCTGGAAAGTTAAATGCGAAATTTTTTGGGAGAACCCAGTCATAGTGTCGAAGTCCTGCTTTAACCGATTTCTGATACTATACAATTCAAACCGAGTACATCATCCCCCATGAATAGAAAAGTGCAAATTCAAGACGACTCAATTTGACAGATTTAATCGCTATCTTTACAATATGTATACTCAAAACCAAGCAACTGGTCTTTCGCTTCACACACTCAACACTCACGCACACATTCAATTCATCCGTGTATTCTGTGGTTAGGTCATATTTTGGGATATGGTGAGGGGAAAAAACTAACAATCACGCTTTTCGATCATAATCATTATTGTAATGAATCATTCCGTGCTGGTCGTCAGTCGTGCCAACTACAACACCGATGATCTTGAATTCAACGCCGAGTTGTCAAGATCCGCGCCGCCGATGGGCGTTGAATCGAAGATCACCTCTAGCGACTGATTCTCCCACGGAATCTTGTCTAGAATAACGCCATATTCTCCAAGTCCGGATCAGACGGCGACTGCGTTCTCAAGTATGGTCGACGAGGCGCGAGAACTCGCCGCTCCGGTGACCACCCAGACTTGGTCCAGATCAGAAGTTGAGGGAGCGGCGATTTCCTCCTCTGAGACTGCCGGAGCAAACCTGTCACAGCGACTGTTCTCGGCGTTATCGCAACCCTCGTGGACCGTTGGAAGATCCTGATGCAGAAGAAGAACTGGAAGGGTCAGCCGGGGCATGCCCTTCTCCTCGTCCATCTCGGCAACGTCGACTCCGTGGTGTTTCAAGGGCCGAAGCTCGTATTCTTCCAAACCGATGGGTAGCATGAGTGGACCCATTTCGACACTGTCCGGCATGCTGAAGTCTGAAGAGTCTTCGGAGCCCGGAGAGCCGTCCAGTCGGATTGGCTTGATCAATCGACCCTGCACGAAGGTGGGATCCATGGTGATCTCGGAAGTGAACATGACGGAGTCAGTGCGAGCGCACACGGTGCGGCAGCTCTCCAGGTTCAGGTTCTCCAAGATCTTGTTGAGGTGCATCTGCTGCACCTTGTAGTTCTCCCTGAGCTTGAACAGTTGATGGGCGCTGAACTTGCGAATGCGGTTGCGCTGCGAGACGTAGTTCTCTCGGACGCGGCTCATCTGCTGGACACTATAGTCACGCACGCGCCGTACCTGGTCGTAGTACTGGTCCCTCATACGGTCGATCTGCAGCGTGCCGTAATCCCTGATGTCCCTCAGCTTGTCCGACTGCGAGTAGTAACTATCCCGCAACCACTCCATCTGCTGCGTACCGTTGTCCTTGATTTTTTGCACCTGCATGTTGTAGTTCTCTCGCAGCCTGTCCAGCTGCTGCTTCTTGTAGTGTTCGATGCTCTCCAGCATCTTTCGAACGCGCTTGGCCTTTGGAGGCAGCTTCCCGCGACAGCAGCACCATCCCCATCTGAAAGAAAGAAGAAAAAAACTATAAAAAAAAGATGTAAAAGTTCGAGTCCATTCAATGGTTGAGACCAAGTTTTAAGGACATCTTCAAAGATGCTATTGAAGAGATCCTCTTATCTATCGTACACTTCGGTTCAAGTATCATGGAAATTCAAAAGAAATTTTAAACCAGACGCTGGACAGCAGGAGATAGAAAATGTTCACTGACCTGTTAAGTATCATATGCACCATCTGACCAACCAGCATGGTCAAGAGAAAGGCGACGCTGGTGGCAAATCCAACCAAGATGCTCACTACTTTGACTTGAACCAAGATCGAATAGTCCAGAATCATCCTCATGTTCACCGTCTGGTTGCCCAAGGAGTTTTCGGCCACGCAAGTGTAGATGCCGGCGTCTTCGATCTTCACGTTGGATATGAACAAGTTGCCGTTCCTCAGGACTCTCACTCGGCCGGTCTGTTCCGGGGGAACATTCTCCGGCAGGGCTTTGTCAGCGGGTTTCAACAGCGCCAGCGCCTTGTCTTCGGGGGACCAGTGCCAGGCGCCGTTTTTGGGAGTGGACCACACGATGCTGGGCGCGGGGTCGCCCTCCACCTGGCACTCCAGGAGAGCCGTGGAATCGATGCGAAAGCTAACCAAAGGCGCGAAGAAAGTCACAGTGGCGTTGGTGCAGTTGTCTCTGTAATTGTCCGAGTCAAAGACGCTCCTGCCCTTCAGACGTTCCGGTTGGGCGCACCGGACGTCGGGCGAACTTCCGAAAAAGCCGGGGCGGTCATCTTCCATGGCGGCCAACCAGTGCGAACTGCAGTTGCACCACCAACGGTTACCGTCCAGGACCAGCTGCTTCAGGTTGGTCAGCGAAGAAATCAACCTCTTCTGCAAGGACTGCAGACCGCTGCTTCGGAAGTCCAGACGCTGCAGGGAAGCGCAATCTTGGAAGGCTTCCGCGCTGACGTACTTCAGCCGTGGAGAGTACGACACGTTCACGGTCTCCAGCAAGGGTAGTTCGGCCAAGGCACGGGGCAGAACCGCCGTCAGACGAAGCATTTGGCTGATGTCCAACGACCGTAGCTGCTGCCCCGGCCAGAACTGAGATTGGTTCAACGAGACGATGGCGTTGCCTGCGAGGTCCAAGTACTGCAGCGTCGGCGTTGCCAGCGTGAACTTGGTCGGAAGGCGACTTATGACATTGTGACTTAGAACCAGACTGACCATGTCCAGGGTCCCGTTTAGGGCCCAAGGATCGTACTCGGAGATGGCGTTGCGCGAGAGCGACAGCACCCTCAAGCGTCGCAGGTCTTGGAAAGTGTTGGCCACGACGCTCCCCCGAATGGAATTATAACTTAAGAACAGAGAAGTGAGTTCTCCGAGTCCCGCGAACATGTCGGGACGTAAGAGGGATATGTTGTTTCGAGACAAGTCCAGAGTCCGGAGATTAGCCAGGCCACGGAAGGCGCCGCTGGCCACGTAGACGATGGAATTCCCGGAGAGGTCCAACCTTTCGAGGCTCTTCAGGGCCTCCAAGTCGCCCTCGTTGATCTCGGTGAGGGCGTTGTTGGACAGGTTGAGGAAGACCAAGTCGTCCAACGCCCGGAAGGCTGAAGGCCCTAGAGATCTAATACTGTCATTAGTTAATATCAATACTTTCAGTCGTGGCATGGCGGAGAAAGCGAGGCTGCTGAGGCGTTTCAAACTGCCCCCCGTGAGAGCGAACGAAAGTACGACGGAGCGATTGTCCGGCGGCGGGATGGATGTCCAACCCGAACCCTGACAGGAGCACGACACGCCGGAACACGGTTCCTTCTCTTCCTCTTCGGCGCCCATGCAGCTGCTCAGGCAATCCGGAGGACACGCCAAAGACAACCTCATCCAGCAAAGGGCGAAAGCCACGAGGACCGCGCGCCACCTCCGCATTTCCATGCTTTTCGATTTTGTGGTCGGCGGCGCTTGGAAGTGCTGTCAGGATCTGAAAAGAAGAAAGATAAGGAGGTTAGGATTTTCAGGGAAGTTGAAAATGAAATTTCTGGGAGAACCCTGTATCGATCGTCTCGTCGGTTTTGTAACAGGCAGGGCCATTCATCCGCCAAACCCTCCCCATTAACCCGGGCTCGGGACCGGCAACAATAGCGGGGGGAAATAGATGAGCGGCGATGCCCGTTATAAAACCGACAATACGACCCGGGACTCCGGTCTATGACATCAAAGGGCACCGCGCCCATGGTTTTTTTTGTTATTCTGGGTGGTCACCGAAGAAATCGATTTTCCGTTTTGCGTATTTTAATTAGATCTATCGGTTCGTTGTCAAAATACACGTTTCGTTACGTACGAATATCATTCGCTGAAACGTTTCTCGAATCAATAATCTCCATCAATTCTGACGAGTTCTCGTCTCCGAATTGTCTAAGATCGCACTTCCGTCGTCCCCACGGGGACGAGATTCTCCTCCCGGAGCAGGAGAAGGGCAGGATGAGACATCCTGTAGGCTGGTTTTTTTTTCTTTTTTTCTACCTAAATGTTAGCAGTTGGCGTCTGCCTGTGCCGACCCTCGAGCCGAGAATGATGTCAAGAACGCGGAAAAATCAATAAGAAACATGGCGCACCGTCGACGGTCTCTTCATTTCTCGTAGCACCCGAGGTTTTCGGCCATAGTTCGTGGCCTCTTCCTCCCCTTCGGGAGGTCCCAGTGCGCCGGGGGTGTTTGACTCTCCGATCTATTCGCGGTGTGCGCTGGAGGGGCACGCCTAAATTCCTAATTTGCATTTTGGCCCCGCGTCAAATCCCCCACCGAATCCACATGTACTGTATATGTAGGAAATGTCGGTCGTTGTTTTCCGGTTTTTCGGGTAACGAACGTTGCGTTGGGAAACTCAATTTCTCATGTTCTTCATCCGCATCATCAAAGGGGACGCTGTTGTAGATGTTTTTAGTAGTCGGACGTGCCATTGGCTCGGTTACTCGGAAGCCACGCAGCGCCGTAATTAGAGCAACATAGCCAGAACTGAAGCATGTAGTACCGCGGTGAAAGCCGCTTAATTCGATCACGATGGTTCAGGCGGATTATTGATCGAAATAGACGATGAATGTCAAAAAAACACGCTAAACGCATTGACCAGATCGAAATAAGTTTGCTGTAGGTTTTAAAAATACTTGTATTTACTCGTACGTACGTATCGCATTAAATGATTAGATGCACGCATGCGCGTCGTCCGAACGTGTCAGTGCTTGTACGAAACACGCTCAAACTCGTTCGTGGCGGTGGAAAATATGATCGAATTACGCGATGAGACGACCGGATTAAGCGACCTTTTTTCATAAAGGGCAGTGAAGGAAAAAAATTCGTTGTGAAGGTTTTGAGCGAATAAAATGGCTGACCGGATTAAACGTGATCGAATTAACGGGCTTTCGCTGTATACCGTTCTTGTCGGTAGTAAATCTTCGAAATGGGGGTGATGTCATATAACGGACGAACTCGACGCATGAAATTAATTTAATGTTGAGGATAGAAGTCGTGAAACGTTTCGATCTCGTTGTTTATTGTCATTTGGGATTCTGCAATTATTTTAAGACGTCAGCGTCAGTTTAAATACGATACACTTAAGACCTCCGTGAATTGGCGCATCGATTTTATTAGGCGTGAATTGCTCGTGATGTGTCGTATCTTTTAATTGCTTTCTGGAAATAGAAGCTTTCGCCATTGTTTTCTGGCGCCGCGTTGTTTATTACTACACTCGAATGAATCGAACAAGGCGGCTTAGAGGTTAGCTTTCTCGTCTAACTCTTACATTCGGTAGACCCTGGATCGATTCCGGGGTCGGCTATCCTCGATTGTGCTTTTTCATGGTTTCCCACAATTCCTCCAGGCGAATGCAGTGATAGTTCCTATATTATTAATCGGCCATGACCGTCTTCCCATCCCATCCTCCTCATTAAAGTCCCAAATACGGGAAATACAACTAAATTGTGATTTTGGGGTCTGACTCAGTTTGTATAATGATCCCCCCTGCCAAATGGTACTATGTACTGACTGCAGTGGTAAAGTGTAAAGAATTGAATTGAATCTCCGGGGATTTCGTTGAAACCGTAGTTCGTATTATCGGGAAGTCGAACGTACTAAACGGGACTCGGGTGATAAGCAGTAAAGATTCGTCGAAGTTTGGACGAAACTCTTCCTACCCCTCGCGAATAATATCGGGGTACTTCCCCGTTATAGCGTACCTTTTGTTTTCACGCGATTGTCTAAAGTTCGTTTAAACGAAACTTCGTAGAGCGCGAATGTTCGGGAACTTCAGTTTTGACCGCAAAATTTTCTAAGATCCGAATGCGGAATTTGTCTCCAGCGAAGACCATGCTTTACGATGTTCGTCCATGTACTATAGGACGGGGACTGGATGCGAGTTCGTCAGAAATTCGTTTAAAACGAGTTGTTCTTCGTCGTAAGGTTACGACGTAGTTTGCTTTTGATTCCTCGGCAAAATGTCGGGGTTATTGGGCTCGCGGGCGTGGCACGGAGGAAGCTGCCGTGCCTGATGACCCATGGAGCACCTCCACAGAATCTGCTTCAGCGATGCCTTAAAACTCGGAATTGGGTTAATCACACGCACGCGCACCAACGAGCGCGTAGAGATAGCGAGAAAATGAGGTCGGATTGTGTTGCTAGCCGCCATAATTCCTGCCTCTGGAATGCGCGCCACCATTTCTGGAACACGTTTGGCAGGAACGAACATTAGGGCTGTCCTGGAATTGTGATCTTCAACTTGGCAGCGGTCCTCCTTTTTTTCTGTTTCATCGGCCGTCACGCTTCGCTCGATCCTCCGACATTTTCTAAATTCGGCTACTTGAAGCAAGTTCCGCTCCGATGGTTTCCGAAGAGACGGAGAAGGTCGACCACGATGTAACATACCCTTCTTCTTTACATCTACCGCGGCGGTCATCTTACAACGGATGACCTCGTTGAAGATGAATCTGGATTCTGGAGGGACGTAGACATTTTGTTCGTATTATCGGAAGTCGGACGAAGCGTACGTGCGACTTCAACGACGACGACTATAAGTAAAGGTTCATCGAATTTGGGATGTTATCGAGGAATTAACCGTTATAACCTGCATTTCCTTCTCCCCCCCCCCCCCCCATATTGCCCGAAGTTCGTTTTACGAAACGTAGCGTCAATGCTCGGGGAATCGAAAAATCATTCGGTTTTTGCCGAGAATTTGTAATACCCGAATTCGGAATTCGTATTAAACGAATAAATTAACGTTATCGGAGCTCGGGGACTGGAAATGAGTTGGTGCTATCAGAAATTCGCATTAGGACTAAAGTGACACCTCATTAAGAGCTCGCTTTATACGAATTTCCGATAGTAATTGGTTAGTGATCGGGTCGTCGTTTATCAGTCACGGGTTGCCATCGTGTGTCGATTATGTAGTCGAATTTAGTACCGACTGTACCGTCGCTATAACTACCCGAGTCATATTTATCGTCGATCACCGGCTTGTAGGAAAAGGGGTTTTCTGGGTCACGTGATTAAATTCGCTCGATCGATGAGTCCTCGGCTCCATACGGAACTATAATATGTTGGCACGATGGCGCAACATCTCATCCATTTTCTGGTTTTCTCGTTATTTAAGTAGGCCCGTTCGCCGCCATTTTATTAATGGTTATTTCGTCATTTCGTTTATTGGCTCATTATTAATTCGCTCGATACCCGACTTTTCAAGGCCCATGGTTTTTACGGCAATTAGGTTTCTGTTTCCAGCTGCGGGAGCAATATCATCAATAGCAGAAGAGAGTCTGGGGGTGGTTTTGGCACGTATACTATTTGCCATGGTAGTTCTGCCTACTGCCTAGTTAGGTTTGTTCGAAATGCTCGCCAAATTACGAATCGCAGACACGGCGACGTAAGCCGCATTGGCCAAATTGTTGATGTAGGTTGTTTTTTTTTGAGCAGCCCATCACTTAGTACCAGATGCGGTGGAATCTCATTACGAACACGCAACTGAACGATATTCTCGTAATACGAACTCGTTTCGGAGTGCCCCCGTTCTATGGGTATATGGACGAATTTCGTTCGTTTCGGGTGCGGGGATATAATACACGTTTTCGGCTAAAACGAACTGCGGACGATACGAGAAAAAAAAAGTACGTCATGACGGGAAATTTCCCGATGAAAGTTGCATGCAGCACCTTCCAAATTGTATACAGTATATTCATCGAAGATGAAAGTTTGGTTCTTATCGTTCAATCGAATTCCGCTCATTTTCTTCGAGGTTCGATAGTGGTAATGAATACTAGATTGGGTCAAATGGAAAATAAAGCTCACTGGCATTATTTTTGGACTAGCTTCTTACGTGGATACAACTTGATATTTTTGAAACTAAATGTTAATAAAAATCGTAAAATTTTGTATTCGGTTTACATACGAGATTCGTCTTAACGAGGTTCGAAGGTGAAGACTTTCGTAGGTATCCGGGCCAGTTTCACGAAATGCCGATATTTCGTTTTGGTTTCTGATACTTAACTAGGGGAACTCAAAAATGTGCTGGGACACTAGCAGTTGTGGCAGCCAATAGGAAGGCCTGTAGGTGCGTTTGCATATACAGTAGGTCACCCAAAATCTGGCTGGCTACCGCTAAGCTACTGCCACAACTGGAAGTATCAGATACCTACCGAGCAAGGTGGCTAATAACATTCTCGCTTTGCATTCGGTAGACCCAGGTTCGCTTCCCGGGTCGGCTATCCTCGATTGTGGTTTTTCATGGTT
>JAQGAO010007421.1:0-11314 GCA_034697705.1 Ommatoiulus sabulosus
TTAGACATCATTGTTAAATTGAACTTGAATTAAATTTAAACTATCGTCAGGAAGGTTATTCCATCGTCTAATCGCGTACAAAAAGAAAGACATATGGAAAAAAAGGAGCATATGGAATTTGGCATTGGTACAATGGAACAAAGAAAAAAGGTGTTTTTACTTGTCACAAATACTCCACCTTTTTTGGTGTTTCGTAAAACCTCTGAGATAGGTTTTTAAGGAATACCTTATCCAGAATACCATAAAAAGTGTTTGTTGTTTTCAAAAATTTGCCCTTTCCAGTTTACGTCACCAAAGTTTTCTCGGTGTGTACATACTAGCAGACATGTAAATTGAAACATACATATTAATCACGCATCACTAGTTGTGCCTTTCCGTGGGTTTCCCATTAAGGGTATCTATAAGCACCTTTTCAACGGTTTCAACCTGGTCACAAGTACTTCTCTTTTTTGTTGTTATTGAAAACCTCTGAGGTAGGGTTCTAAGGAATACCTCATCCAGAATACCATAAAGGGTATCTATAAGTATTTTTCAACGGGTTTTTTTTGTTCAGAACACCTTTTTTAGGATTTTAGAAATACCATTAGGTGTTTGCAAATACCAAAATATTTTTAAACACCTTAATATACCACAAAATAGCTCAAAAGAGGCAAGCAAATACCTTTGGGTAATACAAAACACCTAATTCCACCATTATTTCTTAGTGTTTGAGGTCTCCAAAGTCTGACAAGATATAACGAGAGGAATCACACAATACTCACCAGAGGGAGCAGGATCCAGGAGGCAGCCATCGGACGTCAGAATGAGGACATTCAGGATTATCACCTTCACCAATCACCAAGAGGCAGGTCCGGATCACAGGAGTATAAAAGCAGCAGCCAATGCTGGGTTTCCTCAGTCTCATTGGAACCAGACTCCTCAGCAGACCTGCTACCTGCTCCTTTGGCTTGCCTTCAGTGCTGCAAAGATATACGTTACTTTATTCAATTGTATTCGATCTTGCAATAAACATTGTCATTCCACTTTAAACCTCGGCTACTTGCTCAATTCGCTCAGCATGTCCCTTAGCCGCTTAGCACACTTCTTATAGCTTAACGCTCAGGTCGCCGCCTAGCGCTGTCATACTCTCGCTCTTCCGTTGAGCGCGAGTCTATCGAATCCACATACGCTCAGCGCACCGTGGTCGCTCAGCGTCAGTAGCGCAATACGGTCTCCCATCGCTGTTCAGCGCACCGTTGCTGCTCGGTATCAGGATCGCAAATACGACTTCCCGACGTCGCTCGGCGCGCCTGTCACCGCTCAGCGCAACCTCAGCCGCTAAGCGAACGAGTGTAAGGCTATTGAGCATAGCCCTTCAAATTTATTAGGTGGAATCACTCCCCTTATAACTGGCGCCCAACTCGTGTCTCGTTACTTACACGACCCTACCCAAGTTAAGTGATATTTTTCTGATCTTATTTGCTTTTCAAACATGGCTCAAAAACCAGATTGGTCTCCATTGGAAGGACAAGCTTTCCCAATCAATAATACCAAAACTCTTCTGTTAAATGATGATCTCAATGACATTTCAAATGCTATTCAATGCTTGGACTTTAATCATCCTATTTCCCAAGCTGTTAGCAAAACGGCGGATGAAGTTCGTACCATTCAAGCTCGCCTTGATGCTTCCGAGAAAGCTACAGCCGCTTTACTCCTCAAACTACTAGCAATATCTGATCAATTAACCCGTATATCGGCTCCATCCCTGGCTGACACTGTTATACCTAGTGGATCGGCATTACCGCCAGTAGATATAGTGCTTACCGCGCCTTCTGTGCACACTATAGTCTAAAATCAACAAAATAAAGAATCCCATCTTACTAAACCTTGGCGTCCAGCCCAAATTGTAGATAGATCGTGGACTGATAAAAACAATACCCCTTTGCCACCCAGTGGTACTCCTTCCGTTACCATTACCCCAGACCTCAAAGATGAGGTTAGAATTGTCACGACAGTTGGCAAATTTGGTGGCAATAGAAAGATGTTTAATTCTTGGATTGGCCATTAACTCAACCACCAAGCTAGATATAAGGTATCGGACATCTGCGGACACCTGCATGGCATACTATATGGCCTGTTGGAAGGCGAGGCCAAAGAGTGGTGGTTCACCACCGTCCAGTCATTACCGACTTTTCAAGAAGCCGTCGCGGCTTTCCGAAAGAAATATGGCAGTATAGAAACTGATGTTTCCATTACACTACGCATCGAAAAATGCATCAACGAGAAGGCCAACCGGTCGTCATCTTCCTAACACTTATGCAGGATCTCTTTAACAAACTTTCTAGATTAAGAGACCAGAGTTCCCAAGCGGGTACCATGTTTCATGCTTTACACCCTGAAATCAAACGTCACATGTGGTTAGAAGGCATCACAAACACCAATGATCTGTGGCACCAAGCCTTAGAGTCTGAGAAAGTCTTAACCAATGCAGGGCTATGGGTGGACAAAGGCGCACACAAAGGAAGTCGCCCTTTTAGTAATTAATCTGAACCTACTGTTAATGTTACCACTCCCAATAATAGGGGTTCCAATTACAGAGGTAGATTTTCCACTCATAACCAGGGTTCACGTCATCGCCCTTATCGACCGTTCCGACAGTTCCATGAGCGGTCTTCGGAGAATCGTCCGAAATCAGGTCCTTCCAAGACCAGTACCCCTTCGGCTGGTGGTTGTTTAGTTTGTGGCACGAAAATTTCATTTTTTCCTCCTGTCCAAATAGATGTGGTAGGAAACAATCAGACTCTGTCTTATCGGCGAATATTTTATTGCCTGAAATCCGCACCGAGTCATCCTTTAGTTTGACCAGTAACATGATTGAGGAATCTTGCTGTCTTCATGATAGGCAATTTACTGCATTATTTGATTCAGGTTCTAATACCTCACTGGCAGGACAAGATGTTTACAACCACCTTCTATCAAAGGGTGTCAAAATGACTGCTGTCACCCAGGTTGTTAAACTTGCAGATCAACGTCCAATTCCTACCAAAGTTCATATTGTTCATACCACAGTACGTCTTCGTGATCAGGATTTAAAAATTACGATCACCCTCATTCCATCTTACCCCAATAAAATCCTTATTTTGGGAATGGATTTCTTTATTCGGAACTCGATTATTCTTCACCCTTCTACCCAATCATGGCTTATTGGTGACTCCCCAAATGATAGGGGGGTTGACTTAGTCGTTCCAAATACTGATGCAGTCAACTGCTCTAGAATTTCCATTGGGCAAGCCCATCTTCAAGATGAGGAAGCACCGAATCTCACTACCTCTCAGAGGTGACTAGTGAATCTCTTTCTTACATGGAATATTGAGGTTTTCAGTGAACCTTCTGCTGCCGCACTTGTTCGACCTCAATCCATTTCTATCATTCCGGGTACCCATCCGGTGGCTACCAAACTTTATACGATCTCTCACAAGAAACGGGCGGAATTTAAATCCAAGATTGATGCCATGTTGGCAAAGGGTTACATTAGACCAGCTACTTCCGATTGGGCAGCACCCTACATTCTCATTGCAAAACGTGATGGCTCCGACGAATGTCGGTTGGTAACCGACTTTCGGAAGTTAAGTCGTGTCACTATTCCTGACACTTATCCGCTTCCGCGGATTGATGATCTCCTGGCCCGCATGCATGGCAAGGAGTTTATGACAACAATGGACCTCACGAACTGCTACTGGCAGATTCCCATTGACAAGGCCAGTCAGAGATATTTTGCCACTATCACACCATTCGCCACGTTTTGTTATACTCGCATGCCTATGGGTGCAAGAAACTCAGCCGCCCACTGTCAGAGGGTTATTGAGTTGATTATCACTGACATTTAGGGCATTGTGGTGGTCGTCTATCAAGACGATCTGCTGGTTGTCAGTAATACTTTTGAAGAACACATTCAACATGTGCAGGCAATCATTGACTGCCAGCTCATGCATAACTTTTCACTTAAACGTGCTAAATGAAATTTTTCACTGACAGGGTCAAATTCCTTGGTCACATTATTACTCCGGATGGCATTTCCGCCAATCCCGAAAAGGTTGCCGCCGAGATGCGAATTCCTTATCCACGAGATGTTAAACAAGTAAAATCATTTATGGCTTCATGTCAATGGTTTAATAAATTCCTTCCACATCTCTATACAGTGGCTGCCCCCATTAATCGTTTGTTAAAGAAAAACATTCCTTTTGACTTCAATGAACCATGCCAGGAGGCGTTTGATCACCTCAAGTCTCTCTTATGTGAGGCTTCCATCCTGGCTCAACCCAAATTTGTCCAAGGGTTCGCATATTCTCAGATGCAAGTAACGAAGCTATGGGAGCAGTGCTAGCTCAGGGTGCATGAAGGAAACATAGTGGTGATAGAGTATGCATCCAAAACATTTAACTCTGCCCAAAAGAATTATTCTATGTTTGAAAAGGAGGCCTTGGCAGTTATTTGGGCCATTACCAAATTTCGCGGCTACATTGAAGGCCTTCCAGTTGTTTTTCATACGGATCACCATCCGTTGCGATGGTTACTTTCTAAGCCAGATCCGCAAGGCCGCCTCGCACAATGGCTATTTAGTATTCAACAGTTCCACTTTGATATTCAATATATTCCAGGCAGAATTAACAATTTGGCAGATCTTTTTTCCCATCCTTCTGGCCATCGCGACCCCGTGGTTCTCATCCAAGCCATTAACATTCAGGACTACAGATTGTCCTCCCAGCAATTCCGAACGGAACAGATGAGGGATTGCATCACTCGTGATATCATCACGGCTATTTATTCAGCCCCGGGTGAAGCAGACATTAAAGCTTGTCTTAACATTAAAACATTAAAACAACAGAGGATGATGAACCAAGTCTGGTCATCCCTTGGTCTTTGATTTCCTTAATATTAGAGAATTGTCACGATTCCATCACTTTGGGTCATCCTGGCATCTCCGGCACACTTATGCGCATCCTGGACAGTTATTATTGGCCTGGTATGCGTAACCATGTGACTGCACACATTGCCGCATGCACTAAATGCAAAGAATACAAACCAGTCACTGGCAAAATTATGACACCGATGTCCTCTCCACCAGTTGCAGAACGTTTTTAATCTTTAGCAGTTGACATTGTTGGTCAGCTGCCTGAAACGAAATCCGGCAATAAATTTGTATTCTCAGTGTACGATGTCACATCAGGCCTTGTTGAATTATTTGCAGTTGGAGATTCTAAGGCAGAAACTATTTCCACCAACCTGGTTAATGAAGTATGTCTTCGTTATGGGACGCCACAGTCCATTACTTGTGATAATGGCCCACAATTTAAGTCTGCTGCATTTGCTCAAGTCGCCGCGGCGCTGGGTTCAAAGCTTTGTCATACAGCTAATTATCACCCCCAAGCTAATCCTGTTGAGCGGCGACATTGGGAGTTGAAGAACCGCCTAGCAATTGCTGTGGGTCCATATCACGATACATGGGATATCCATATCCCTGCTATTAGATGGGCACTCAATATGTTAATGTCAACAAGGGTACCTCACCATTTGTCATTACCTTTGCCCGGAGTCCTAGACATCCTCATGACAATCTGTTTGCATTGTCTGATCATTGCAAGGATCCTGTGTTTATCAAGTATCCATTTGCGGAGTTTCTCTCTCGCACACCTGTCACACTTTTATCAGTCCAGGACCGTATTAAGGCTGCACAGGATCTCCGTCGTTCCCAACACAAACGGCAATGTCAGGACGTCCCATTCGAGGTTGGACAGCGAGTCCTACTAAAAAAACATGCTCTTAGTAGTGCGCCCAAAGGAATTTTGGCCAAGATAAATCCCAAACGTCTTTCTGGGATTATAATTACCAAAATAGTGGCACCAACCACGGTTGAACTCACAGACATCTCTCTTAATAAACCTCTTGGGGCATTTAACATTAATGATGTTTTGCCCTATCAGTAATCCAATGACATTTCCTCTGTTGAGTGTCCAATCACCCCCGTTCCTGAACCTATTGCTCAGTCTTCCCATCCACTTGACACAATTAGTCCGGTCAGCGATACGGTCTCGCTCAGCGATGACAGGGCTCTGCTCAGCAACACAGTTTCGCTCAGCTGCGTAATTTAATCTCCCACGATTTTGCCGCTCAGCCGCGACCCACCATCACTAAATACATTGCCGCTCAACGACCACTGTGTTCCATGTCCAATCTCAAAAAACTAGACATCTGTAGGGAACCCCAGGGCCTCTTCTGATATCATACCTAATGATCTATCCAAAAATTCTTCCCACGAGTCTAACCAATTTCTTGCCAAACTGCCTACCACACTTAGAAGCGGTAGGGTCACACGCAGACCCACAGCGTTGGCTGATTTTCGGGCGGTCACCATACTGGACCTTACGGAAGTTCAACGTAGGGTCAGAGATTTTTTTGGGGTGGCAGTCGTCGACTACTTTCATGATATTGCCTCACATTATATTGCACAACAAGTGGATCCCAAGGACCCCCTTAAATCGTACTTACATACGCATTTTACAGTATGTCATTTTTCCTTACTTATGGAAATGTTGCAGAAGGATCCGGATCAACATCATGCTAACAAAACTAGCCAGTATAAAGCGGCTCGTGAGGCCTATGTTATTCACGAGCGCCACTGGCCCATGCATTATGTCACCAAATATGACGATCCTGCTAACCCGGACATTTATAATGATGGCGCCACTCAATCCGATGATGAATTGGTAGCTGAATATGTGGGATATGAACATTGAAGAACTTTGAAATTAAAGGCCACGTGTCGATGATAACCCAAATTCCGAGATTACCTTGTGCATGGTAGGCATTTATTGTCCGTCAACCACCGCCCCCTCGTGGCAAACATCATCTACGGCGCTTTTGCCTAGGACGACGCGATCCTATATAAACCACCGCGTCCAGCACGTTTCCTCAGTACCCACCTGCAGTTCGACTAAGGATCACGTCGCTGCCTTCTTTTCTTTCATGGAGCGCGAATTATTTCCTCCACCCAGTGATCATGGACAGGCGTCTCATCTGCATCCTCAGCCATCAGTTCAAGCCCTGCTGGATCACGAGGATGCCCTGCAAGTTCATCAAGGTAATGATCTGCCTGATCCGGGTGTTATTGAACTTGAAATTCCGTCGCGGCCCATCACCACCGCTGATGCCTATCTCCTGGTTGATCAGGCCTGGGCCAAACATTCGCCTTTCATCTCCGCATTTGCAGGAGCTCATCCACCTAAACATCTGTGGACGCTGTTGGGGATTTTGAGCCCCACTGCCGCATTTGGCACATTATGCTGATTTGTTACTGTTTATTGTTTGTTAATTACATGTTTTGAGTGTCTTTTAAAGTATTTGACATGACATGCGCGAGCACGTAAAAGCTGCTCCTGTAATTGCGGTTATTTTGAATTTTTGTATGTTTTGCCGCATATTTCCACAGATGTACGACCTATTCAGCTGGGAAAACACGGGGGTTTCGTCCATGACTCTGTCTGTTAAAGGTGAGGTGCCTTGTGCACTTATTTTACTCTTCATAAACACCATCCCAAATTTCTGACCACTTAAAAACAAGTGGAGCAAGTCAAACTTGCTGGTTAAATGCATGAACGCATTTTCATTAACTTAAGATACTTGTAAGTATCAGTATTTGATGGTGCAGACGACGTTCTCTGTCAGGAGAAGGTTGGCTTTACAAAAACCTTCAGGAGGACGTCTGCTAGAGGAGGTGAAACCTCTTCCAAGCCAGGAGAGCAGGTTTTCCTTACCTCCATCTAGCAAGTCATGGCGCCTCAGGCGCTGACCACTTTCTCCCTTCCCAGAAACCTCCTTGGCAGGCTAGTGAAAGTGCTTGACTACAGGCGTCCTTAGCAACCAAGGAGGTAAACATTGCTGGAGAGAAAGTGAAAGACCCCGTTTTCACTTTCAACTGAATAGGTCTCTTTGTTCTAGGCATTTCTGACGTCATGGGTGGGTACTGAAGCAACCTTCTTCAGTTTTTGCCCGCCATTCTGTTGCAAGTTGGCCTGACTAGTGGTTGCTCCACGTCAGCCCTACCAATTTATTTTAACAAAGGGTTCAGCTTTAGCATATTTAATTCCAGTTAGAACTTTACAAATTCTTTCATTAAATAATTGCTGAACTTCAGAAAGTCTCTGTTTACTTTAATTTAAACTGGTTACCGAATTTCTGGAGAAATTCGGCCCCAACTGGCTGAAACAGGATCATCAGTTACCAGGGCCCTGAACCTGGCTTCAACTACTACTTGGACGAGTTTTCTACTTTTGAAAATCTCTCAAGAAATCGTGAGTAAAGTCACACAGATTGTTATGAACTTTTGGCTTCAATCCAGTCCTCTGGATGACGGATTTTGGACTCAGATTCGACCGGATTTCACTTTCGTTTGTGGAGGGTGAATGCTCTCCATTGTTCTTGACTTCCACAGCTTGAACCAAGCTGGAATCTACAAGAGTCTTCAGAAATTCGGCTATTGTTGCTTAATAATTTCGGCGAATTTATTTGCAACAATTCTCTCAACAATTCTACGCCTGGAATTTCTCCGCCATCAAATTTAAAAACGACTTCTTGCTGCACATTGAAAATTACGAGTCCTGCTACACTCGTTTGTCCTAGTGGTCCAGAACACTAGGAATTAATTTGCAGAATCGTGCAGTTCTCCAACAGTAACGTTGCCGGTCCCTTTTACGATGGATTCACTTTGGCCCATCGCTATCGAAGAACGTCCTCGGCCTGCCTGGAAACTACTGAAAAACCAAAAGTCGTTGCAAATGTGGTGAGTTGAGGCAGAGTCCAAGAGCCATTCATTGCTCGCGATCTCTCCTTTGGTCACACTCGTTTTACCGTGTCCTCCAAGGGACATAAAACTAACAGCTTTCTTTTCACCGTTCCCAGTCTTAGCTTCCGAGTGGTTAGCTGCAGCAGCCTGTTTCTTCCAAAAGGACTTATTCTTCCTTTTGCTTGCAGGCTTCTGAGCTCCCTTCTGTGGATCCTGTGGCACGTTCGATGATGTCGCTTGCTGGCAATCCCTCGCAAAATGACCTATCTTGTTACACTTAAAGCACGTTGCATTAGTAGATTTAGTCCCTTTCGCCGAAGAATTCCCTCTCGAGTTACCTTGACCATACAGCGCCTCAGCCCCACCTGTGACCGGATTCTCCTTTACCCTTCTAAGAATCCGAGAGTGCTCAGCTATAAGTCTCTCGGCGGCTAGGATTGGGGTAAGCTCTGCTAGCGACAGATGGTACATCCCAGCTGCCGCAAAATCATATGCTGATGAAAGGCCATCCATGCATTGGAACGCTTGTTCATAGGGGAGGACGCTGATCCCAGCATCCCGACACTCAATAGCAGCTTCATTCACTCGACAGATGAACACCGCCATGTCTTCCCCTGGCAACATTTTCATATGGAGAAAGTCCTTCCTCAGCTGGTGGATCCTTGCTAAAGTTTTGGGCTCATAAACCTGTTTCAGTTTCACCCAAACTTCCCTCGCAGTTTCATACTGCTTAATCATGGGCAGAATGCTGTCATTTACAGACATCCCGAGCAAGGCACACGCTTTATCCCTATCCTTCTCGAAATTATTAGTAACTTCGAAGGATGAGCCAGCTGGAGGTTCGACCACATTCTCACCAATTAATTTGAAAAGCCCACGCTCCTTTAGGAGTGATTTGGCTTTAAATGCCCAAGTAGTATAATTATGGCCATTGAGCTTAGTTATGCTGAGCTCCCTACCCGTACCAAATTCGCTTGAAGACGCCATCTTTCTCTGTCAGTAACTAATCTATATTTCCCAAATAAGATCCTTAGCCTATTACTTACAGTCTCAGAAGTTTCCAAGTCCACAGAGCGACGCTGTACGATGTAGGTCTCGAATTCCTTTCTTCAAGTTGGTTCTCTCCCAGAGTGTCAAAATGGTATAGGAATTCACCACCGAATTTTTGTTGAAATTGCAGCAAAAACCCTCAATGATCTTATTTTTCAGCAAATTGGCCGAAAAACGTTCAAACTGCAGAAAAACTCGTAGAAAACTTGAAGTGGCATGAAATTAAACGAAAATTTTTCAGAGAAAAAGTTCAGCAAATTGGCCAAAACAAACCACGCTCTGCTACCATTTGTTGAGGTAAAATAACAATCAACTTTCACACTGATTCCAGTGAAGCGTTCTGCCGACCTTACCTGAATCCCTTGGTTGATGTCCATTATCATTTACAGTCCGGAATGTTTTTCATTCTTCTGAAGTTGGAAAAACGCGTGTCTGCTAACATGTGCCTAGGCCTAGCACATGTGTGGTGTGGGAAACACTCAGATCCGTTTTTCCCGAATTATCAGAAAACAAAACAAGCCCAAATGGCTTTGACTCTTGATACATGTTTTATTCAAGTGGAATAACTGGAGACATTTGTCTTTTAACATTTAAATCAATCAACATTAAAACAAAACTCACTTAAATCATTCACACAGCCAAAACACGTCCATCAAGATCTAACACTTGGAACAGAGAGACAGGGACCAGGGGTCCACTGCTAAAACACGCAAGGGCTCTTGGGTGACGTCACAGACCATGTCACCAACGCCCTAAGTTAGGTCCTGTTAGCTACGGCGCTCTCCCTTAGGAAATTCGCCATCTCTGCTAGCCAGCAGATGGCGTGCGCGCCTATGGCGCCAAATTCAAACAACCCCATGTAATGGTGTCCAGATTTCCAGCCAGTGTACAGCCGTGAATAACTCACTCAGCTGTCACTGGTACTGGACAAATCTGTAAAAGGAAATAAAATGGATTTCCCCAAATGTAAGGTAAATAGAAAGGCCGCACTTGAATTTGCAAAAGGTTATTAACAATACAAGTTAAACAACGACAGCACTGCAAACACAACCCCAGGTCATGTACCTAGTCACTGTAGCTATATGTAACAGGCCTAGTAAAACAAACAAACGAAACCCAGTTTCCATAAATACATTACAGGGCAATAAACAAGTAAACATAATTACATGAACCACAATAACACAACACAACACGTTCAACAGTGCCGTGCTGGAAGGACAAGGCAGGCACGCACTAAGGGACCAAGCCTTGGTCAATCCCTTAGTGGGGAAACTTTAAGTTACCCCAACACTACCACGTTAAATGTCTCGTAAAGGTGCTACAATACGCTCTCAACACTCAGGATTATAAGATCAAGTTATTCAACTGCGAATCGGACCAGCTGGTGGCGTACTCGGACGCGTCCTACGCGAGCGACCGAGACGACCGCAAGAGTTTTGGCGGTTT
>JAQGAO010007422.1:0-11312 GCA_034697705.1 Ommatoiulus sabulosus
ACTTGTTAGCCCGCTGGGTGGCGCCAGTGGTCGGTAAGTAAATTTCTTAATTTAAAAGTCTCAATGGGCTCCCACCCATATAGGGTGATACATAATCTTAAATTTGGGGGGAGGGTAAGAAATATTTCGTTATAAGCGAGTTCGTCTCGCTTATAACGAAATAACATCGAACATAAATTCGCAAAAACTTTTCAACCTTTTCCGAGGTCATCTTTAAAAATTCTTCCAAGTTTTCCCGCGAAGACAAACCCGAATTATTTTCCACGTTTTCCCCGAGTACAAACTTCGACATTTTCAACTGTTTTCGAGTAGCCTATACAGATTCGTAAAATTTTAAAACAGATTCCGAGAAGTAATTTGGAAAAATTCCAACAGATTCTGAGGACAAATTGGCAAAATTCTCCACCTTTTCGGACTACAAAATTTACGTTTGCGGAGAACAAATTTGCGAAACTTTCAAAAAATTTCCGAATACAATTTTTTTTTCTTAAGTTTCGGACGTCCAAATTGGGGGAGGGGGTCCTAATTGACCGGACACAACGCGGACAGGGGGTATACGTAGGGGAGTCCAAATTTTGCGGACGTCCTTTTTGAATGGCCCTGAAGGTGAACGGACATCGGCGATGAGATTCCGAACGAATCACGCTTCATAAATTCAAACGTATAAAAAGAAAAAAGTAGCTGAGTAAGATGATCTGATCCGAAGCGAATGATCCGAAGTGAAAAGTTTTGATTCTGGTTGCAAGGAGCTTATCCGCGGCACGTCGTTTGACCGTTCTGTCCATCGCTTCATTTAACACGGTCAGTAATACTGACGCGTAACGCCCGTGTTCCTGATAAAAATTCTTGAAAAGTAAAAGATCCTAAAAAAAAATGCGCTTTTCGATATAAAAGAGAGAGAGGAAAAGATGTTTGTTTTTTGGAGGCCGAGATTAAGAAACGAGCGTGAAAAATGATTTTCGACACAATTTTATCGGACTTTTGGCTCATTTTTGGGCAAATGATGACCGAAGGGAGAAACGAAGGAAAATCGCCCGAGATAAAAACTTGTATGAAAAAAATACTTAACGAATATTTGATAAAATTTGATTTTTTTCCCCCAACGCGTAGTTTGATCTAAGAGTTGAAAAGAAATGCGATTGAAAAATTTTGGTAAGTCGGAACGCTTTTGGAATGCCTTTTAAAATACATTTTGCGTTATTAAAATGCATTTTTGAATTGGAAAATTTGTTTTAACAACGCGAAATGGATCGTGAAATGAAGAGAATACTTAAAAAAAAAAACGTATATGTTCGTGAGAATGCAGTGACGAGAACACGTTTTTATGCTACAATATCAATTTTTTATAATGCGAAATGAACTTATTATAATGCGAGATAATTTTTTTGTAATACGAAATGCATTTTCACAATAAGAAAGGATTTTTGTATGTTACGAAATGTATTTTTATGGCACAAAGTTTGTTTTTATAGTACGAAATGAATTTTTTTATAATTCGAATTGTATTTGTATATTTGAAGTGTGTTTCTATAATACGAAATGTATTTTTATAATTCGAAATGTGCTTCTATTATAAGAAATGAATTCTTTATAATACGAATTGTATTTGTATAATTGAAGTCTATTTTTATAATTTGAAATATGTTTCTATAATATACGAAATGTATTTTTATAACACAAAATATGTTTGAATAGTACGAAATGTATTTTTATAATTCGAAATGTGTTTTTAGAATATCAAGTGCATTTTTATACAGTGTAGTACGAAATGCATTTTCATACTAAAATCAAATTCGTTTTAGCCTAGCTAGAGTGGTGTCACTACTTATCATTCCCAGTACCCCCATTATTAGTTTCATCGTTGGTTTATTCATTAAAATCGCGTAAAACCGAGTTCGTCTTAACGAAATTCACGAAAACCGTTGAGTTGAAATCCAAATCAAACTTGATTCATAAATTTTTCGTTTTAGCCGAGAGGTGGTGTCACTACTTTTTTTCCCCGAGTACCCCCATATCGTGTAAAAGCGATCGAGTTCGTCTTAACGAAACATAGGCACTTATAACGAATCGCGTTGGGTGACTCGGTAGCGTTTTTCAACTCATATGACCCAGAATCTCGTAATCATTTTTCTGCTAAAAAAACCAACTCGCAGCTTCCTCGGTTTTAGATTTTAATTTAATTTCCTCCGCTGCATGCTACTAGCTCTTTGGTAGTTTTTGATATAAGCTCGAAATGATCTTTGAATAAGAAAGTATTTCATTTTTCGTATCTTTGATCTGAATTACGCGTCGTCTTTAGCATCGTGAGTGCGAGTGAAACTTTTAATATTTATTATCATCAAAATAAGAGAAGAGAGTTGAGTGAGTGAGTGAGAAAAAGGCGGCTTCTTTTTTTTTATTATTATTATTTTTTCTCACTCGTTGCTTCTTCTTCTGCATTTGCTTCAAAAGATGATTTCAATTTCCCTTATTTTATCAAACAATTTGATAAGCGAGGCGCGCGTCAATCCAACGAGCCTCCGACAAATCCAACAAACGCCCGCAACGCCCCCTGGAGGCGGGAAACATCCTTCTTTGTCGAGAATTAAAGAAAAAACGAATAGATAACGAAATAAAACCCCTTAGGGGGACTCCCTCCTTCCCCTAATTTAACATTTTATACTCGCTTATAACGAATTATTCCTAGTACGAACTGCTTTCCAGGAGCCGTCCTTTGTTAAGTACGTTAATGCGATGTACTTGACGAATTCGATTTTACATGTATATCGCTTTTGTTTTTTCCCTTACCCTCGAGGGCTCGTTAGGACGAACTCACTTTTACATTGCAGGCCATCAAGTGGTCGGAGAATAAATTCAAATAAGCAAACACGACCAAAAAACGTTTGTTCCAAACGACGACGTTTCGCCACCATGTGGCATTCTTCAAGTTTTACTAGTGAAATAATATAAAAACATAATGTAAATTCAAGAAATTTGACAACAATCAATTATCAAACGCTCAAATAAGTTAAAAAGTTACAAGAGTTAAAAAGTTTTTAACAAGATTTTTAAAAACACGGTAAAATTTTCCTGTGAAATTTTCCTGCGTGTTCTGACGCTCACAGGAAAATTTTACCGTGTTTTTAAAAAATCTTGTTAAAAACTTTTTAACTCTTGTAACTTCTTAACTTATTTGAGCGGGAGCTCGAAATTTCTTGTATTTACATTATGTTTTTATATTATTTCACTAGTAAAACTTGAAGAATGCCACATGGTGGCGAAACGTCGTTTGGAACAAACGTTTTTTGGTCGTGTTTGCTTATTTGAACTCACTTATAACGAATTATTCGTAGTACGAACTCATTGCATTATAACCGTGTTTTGATAAGTCATCATCGTTATTTGTTCGATGACTTTAAACATTGAAATGCTGATGATTTCATGACGTCGTTGAACAAATTCTGATGATGACGTCAGCATTTCAATGTTTGACGTCATCGTCGTAATTTGCTCGATGACGACATCGTTATTTCAATGGCTGACGTCATAGTCATAATTTGTTCGAGGACGTCATCAGCTTTTCAATGTTTGACGTCATCATTATCATTTGCTCGATGACGTTATCAGCATTTCCATTTTTTACAACATGATCATAACCTGTCCGATGACGTCATCATCATAATTTGTTCGGTGACGTCATCAGCATTTCAATGTTTGACGTCATCATTATCATTTGTGAGAATTTGTTCTATGACGTCATCATAATTTGTTCGATAACGTCATCTTCATACTGTTCGAAACACGATTTAAAGTGCAACGTTTCGACACCATGCGTCTTTATTCAAGCCTACAAGAATACAAAACAATAGATACAGTTAATTAACCTATCTGACCTGAATTTTGACATTCTCCAGACGTTCCATTCTCCTCCTCCTCACAAACCACCGCGTCTTTTTTCACCTCACCGCTATAAATTTAGCGCTCGATTTCCTCCGTATTTTTTTTATCAGGGGGTGTGGGTGATGTTTCATCGTTTGACCTCTCTCTTATTTCGTTTCGCAGCATATTAAAGATGGGTTTCCGACCAAAGTACATGTACGGCGTCGGGCCTAACTGTCTCATATCCTATCTTCTCAACCCCCTCCCCCTCCCAAAAAAAAAACCAAAAATTAATGGCTCGGATAGCGTTATTTTTCTACTTCTGCTTCTGTATGTAGACTTCATCCTTTCCTTTACTCTCCCCCCCCCTTATTTTGGGGGGCGTCAAAACCTCACTTTTTCACTACATTGGATACAAAGTGCGCGCTCTGAGGGTGCGCTTTTTTTCCGATGATGATAAGCTTCCTTAGCAGTTCAGGGAAGTGGATAAAAAAGACTGAAAAATATTATAAGGCACAAAGACAAGGACGTGTTAAGAATGTGTAAAGACCTCAACCACCTCGAATCAAAGACGTGTCAAGACATCCACCCCCTCCCCTAAGAAACCGCGTTGCATTTCGTGGAATGATATAGGATTGAAGGGGGACCCTCCCCCCCAAAGAGCATCTTCTGTCTCGGTGCTGAACTCCGGTGTAATCTTCTCTTCAGTTTTCGGATGAGGAAGATGAGGTTGGGGGAGGAGGGGGAGGGATGGGAAAAAAGGGCATTTTTTAACTTCTTTTTAAAAGATAGTACACCGGAGAAGAAAAATAGGAGATAAAACAGAGGCTGAAGCGCCGCAAAAAGAAAAGAGCAAGACGGAGAAGAAAAAATTCGCGATGAAAAGAAAAAAAAAAGTAAGTTAAAGATAAATTTTCTTAAAGAATTGGATGAGGGAAAAAAAGTTGAAAGACATATTGGGATTTTTTTAAGATTTTTGCTGCCTGCCTCCGAAATTTGCGCTTTTTTATTATTATTATTAAAGTGCTTCTGATTACCACGCGCGTCGTGAAGCGCCACCTGGCGGTGCCCTGGATGAGGGGTGGGTGGAATTCGTATTAAACGAATACTCGATGTATTGCTCGTTGCTTTTACTAAATGCTTCATGTATACATGTATACTATGTATAAAAAATGTTTTAAAAACTGATAAACTGATAAAAATTGTTTATAAATACTACAATGTATAAGAAATTATTAAAGCTGGCAATTTTCTTATAAACTATGACCAATTTCTTGAAATTGTTATCTCGATTATTATTTTCTTGTTTTATTGAAACTGATCAAACTGATGAAAATTGTTTTGAAATACTATAAAATTATTAAAACTGATAATTTTCTTATATAAGCTGAAATTTTTTTTGAAATTATTATCTCAATTAATATTTTCTTGAATTATTAAAACTGACAAACTGATCAAACTGATAAAAATTGTTTTTAAATACTATATAAAAATTATTATAACTGACAATTTTCTAATATAAACTGTGACAAATTTCATGAAAACAATGACAATTTCCTTGAAAACTACATAAAGTTTTTTAAATATAATAATTTTAATTTTTGTAAAAAATATGGCAAATTTTTCGAAAGATATAAAAATTTTCTTTACAACTACGTCAATTTTCTTTAAAAATATGGCAAATTTCTAGGAAACTATGGCAATTTTCTTGAAACCTATGCCAAACAAATATAGTTTATCGGAAATGCAAACCTACACAATTTAAAAACTTTCATTTAATTTATAAAATTTGCATTTTAAATTTAAATTTTAAAAAATTTACATTTTACATATTAAATTAGACAAGTGCATTTTAAATTTTAAATTTGTGATCAGAGATTACCAGATTTAACAAGCGTCATTTGATTGACAACAGGAGCTTCTTACGACGATTATTTCCAAAACAGTAATTTACCTAACAATTTCATTTTACAGAGTTCCCCCAAGAATTTCATCGAAAAACGATGAAAATTTTTTAAATTTGTCCTCAGAAACTGTTGGCAATTTCGCAAATTTGTCCTCTGAAATTCTCATTTTTAAAATTTTGCCAATTTGTCGCGGGAACTGTCGAAACTTTGGCAAATTGTACTTGAAAATTTTTAAAAGCTCATAAATTTCATTTTCAACTTCCCTGACCTTTCCAAGTTTAAAATTTTTTTCCTGAATGTCAAAAATCGACATTTTGTAAAACTTACTACTAAAGACAATTTTGCATTCGGAAAATGTTAGAAATTTGTCCTCGGAAATCGTGAAAAATTTTGAGAATTTCTCCTCGGAAAATGGGCTCCGAGCTAACCATAATTTTAGTTCGCATCAACACGACTACGTTGAATTTCCCTGACTTTTTCCCTGATCTGTTTCTAATGATTTTCAAGTTCCCCGACTTTTATAGGTTTTTCCGTCTGGGGGTAAGGTTTGTTTTACAAAATTCGGTTTGTAAATGAGTTAACACAAAAAAAATAGAAAATTTCCTCAAAATTCAGTTCAGTTCACCTTAAGGAGGTGACCAACAACGGAGGTGCCAAAATCGACAAATCCAACTTCGATAAAATTCGGGATGATGATGATGATGGGGGTGCGAAAAAAATCATCTTATATTAAATAAAATTGAATTTTACATTTCAATGGCTTTAATGTAAGTGTTTGATAACACAAGTTCATTAATTCATTTATATATATATACGGATAGATATATACGCAATAGTTGAAGAGAGAGGGGGTAAAAAAACCAGGAGGGGGTGTTACAAAAGGGGGGGTTAGAGATAGAGAGAGAAAACGGAGAAATGTGGGACATGCAACAGTAGCTACAGAAACGATACATAAAAATGAGACGAGGGGACGGGGAATTCCATAGAAATGCCCCTGTGAGAAAAAAGAGGGTAGGGGTGGGGGATAAACGGTATCTACCCCTCGAAAGGTGGGGCAACCAGTCATTGCGTCTGAGTATGCATGGTTAGCCACTATTTGAGGGGTTGCACTCAGGATGCGAGCGTGCGTAACGTTGCCAAGACGCGTAATACGACGACAATTTCGTTTATACGAATTTCTGACGCAACAATTTCCAACTCGTTTCCACTCCCCATCTAGGGTCCCGTCAGGGCTTTTTTTTTACAGAAAAAAAAAACTGAATTTAGTTATTCCTAATGTTTTTCAATTCAATTCTTTACTCTGCAGTCAGTACATAGTACCACTTGGCAGGGGGGAACATTATGCAAATTTAAGTCAAACTAAGCAGGCTGGTCATGATGGACCCCAACATCTCAATTAGTTATATTTCCCGTATTTGGGACTTTAATAAGAAGGATGAGATAGGAATTTGTGGGAAACCATGAAAAACTACAATCGAGGATAGCCGACCCGGGAAGCGAACCTGGGTCTACCTCGATATTATTCTTACTTTCGATAATACGAACTACGTCTGAAAATAACCTATTTTCGCCATCCATCATATGTAATTCGTCTTAACGAGCTGCTTCGACGGCGGTTTTTAAAATCTTAAACTGTTTCCGAATTGCGTAGCCTTTTTCCAGGGTTTCCCCAGAAATTTCATTTTCAACTTCCATGACTTTTCCAGGTTTCAAAAAAAATTTCCCCCGACCAATGATAATGTCACAAATTGAGATATCTTCCAAAATCGATTGGAATAACGATTTTCCAGAGCACCCTTCAAGCTGATAATTTGAAAATTTTTCAAACTCGATCGTCTTCGTAAAATGTTGCAAGTTTTGAAAATGTGTCCTCGGAAAAGATCGGAAATTACATCGAAAAAAGTTGAACATTTTGAAAATTTGCGCTGCATGGGAATTAGAGGTTGTTATAAACGCGCAAATTTCCATTACGAAAAATGTGAAAATTTTACAAGTTTATAAGTTCCAAAATTGTCTTCACAACACCATTTGAGTTGGATCGCTAGAATTCTTGGATTTAATATACATCGCTGAAAAGTTGTATGCATCACCAACTATGTAAATGGCGTATTAATAAATAATTTTTGACAAAAATACTACTTTTTATTTTACTTATGTCCCACACAATTTCCATTCCAAAAAATTACATTTAGAATTTGTTTGAAAAAGTGGCTCAGAAATGGCGCCAATTTTGTCTTGAAAAAGTGGCTCAGAAATGGCGCCAATTTTGTCTTGAAAAAGTGGCTCAGAAATGGCTTTTCTTATACTACTCATTTGCCCACTCTTTCCTCTAATTCCGTTAGGACGAATTTTCCACACCTGTTAGCATCGCGCGTATACAGCAGCGCCAAAACATCAGAGGTTGAAATATCGATCGGCGTCGCGGCGCAACAGCGTAGTGAAACGAGCACTCCGAAAGGTCATTGCGACCCCTCCTTGACCCCTCCCCTCCCCCCCCTCCCTTATAATTCGGTGGCGCTCGACTCCGTCGGTGGAGGAATCTAAACGAACTAATATAATGAGTGATGATCTCTGGTAATAAGTGACGGACTGGGCTATCTTTTGCTCAGCATTTTTGTTTTGTTTTTTGGGTGGGAGGAAGGGCGCCCACTTAGCACCCCGTGATTAATGACGGGTGCGTCGCAGCGAGAAAAGAGCCTCGCTTAGATTCTCATCCGACCGAAGAAGCTGCAGCAGCTTCTATTTATCCCAGATAATAATGGCTTTTCCATCATGTATACATATCTCTTTTTCTGGCATTCTCTTCATTTGTTTCATCAATTTTTCCCCAACAATATCGCGTGGAATGAAGGGACGAGGTCATTAGAATAATGATGTCGCGGGACTCCAATTTGGGGGTTGTATCGAAACGAAACAAAAAAAATTACACCTATTATAAAAGGGATCGAAGTGGCCTCCGGAGATGAAAGCCTTCAAAAACTATAAATAATGATTCGGGACGATATTCATCCCCGATATTCCACGACGAGGATGGATCGAGCCTTAACTCACTCTATCGGAATTCCTAAAAAGGAGGAGGAGGAGGGGGAATGACGTTATAAATGATGGCCAAATTAGAAAAGGTCGACGAGATGCGCAACGTGGCGTGGGGCTGGGGGAGAAGGAGGAGAGGGTGAAATTTATGATCACCGATCAAAAATTTTGGAGGAGGCGATGCTACGCGTGTGGAATGATAATAAAAATAGGACGGTTGACTCGACTTTTTAAGAACCTGTAGGGAGATACCCCACCCACTTACCCCCCCCGAAAAGAAAGTTCGGGAAACAGAAAACAGGGTTCCCCCAGAGCTGGAAAACCTAGAAAAGTCAGGGAAGAATGGCATTTTTTTGAAAAAGTTAGGGAAATTCAACGTAGTACAGATTTGCCAAATTTGCAACAGTTTCGGACGAAAAATTTGCCAAATTATTCACGTTTTCTGACTACAAAACATGAAAACATTTTCCACGTTTTCTGAGAATAAAAATGAAAAATTTTCCCACGTTTTCCGAAGGCAAATTATCAAAATTTTCCACCTTTTCCGAGAACAAAATGCTAAATTTTCCACGTTTTCCGAGGACAAAATTTGAAAATTTTCCACTTTTTCCGAGGACCAAATTGGAAAATTTTCCACTTTTTCCGAAGACAAAATTGGAAAATTTTCCACGTTTTCCGAGGACAAGAAAAATTTTCCATGTTTTCCGAGGACAAGGAAAATTTTCTACGTTTTTCGAGGACAAAATTGGAAAATTTTCCACTTTTCCGAGGACAAAAGTGCAAATTTTTCCACGTTTTCCACGTTTTCCCAAGGACAAGGAAAATTTTCCCCGTTTTCCTAGGACAAAAGTGCAAATTTTTTCACGTTTTTCGAGGACAAATTTGCAAAATTTATTCATGTAAGTTTTATTTCTTAATTTTTTAAATTGTTCTATTTGGGGGCAAAAACGATTGAGAAACACCGATCTAAAGTTCGTTTTAACGAAACGTAGCGCCAATGCTCAGCTAGGAAGTCGCAAAAAGCGTCGGTTTTGGCCCAACATTCGTAATATCCGAATTGGAAATTGATCTCGAACAAAGAAATCAACGTTATTCGTCCACTCGCCCTATAAGACGGATACTGGAAATCAGTTCGTTATAGCAGAAATTCGTACGGAGCGAGTTACAGTAAAACCTGTTAAGAGTGACCACCAAAAAAAATGCAATGTTGGTCCCTGTACACCGATGGTCACTATACAAAGAATGCCCGAATTAAATTGAAATGAACAAGTACACTGTACTTGTATATGTACACTGCAATACATGTAGTGATAAACTACAAAACCAAAAAAGTACAAAATCGTCATGTCCATGTGCATTACATACAGTATATTTATTGCCTTATTACACATTTTTTTGTTTAAAAAAATTATCAAGTTTTCCTTGTTTTAAAGGCTTTTTGCTTCTTATGATCATGTTTTCAGTGAATTTTTTCGATCTGAATAACACGATTGGCTGAATTATTTGAGAACCACTAGGGTTATAAAGAAAGCTGTAAGGTGACTCATCCGTTATCTGGTCACTTTTTAAGGTTCAATGTACATTGACAATGTAAAAATTGCAAAAAAGACAACACACACTGGTCACTGTACACAATAGATAGGTGTTCACTATACGAAGAATTTTTTATGAAGGAAATGTACGCTAGAAAAAACAAAACACTAAAAAGTGGTCAACATAAACAGGTGGTCAGTTTTCCAGGTTTTACTGTAATTCCTAATAGTCTAAGTTTTCGGGAGGGTGTCGCCCCCTATATAGGTAGTCGATTTGAGCGATGTTTTATTGTTCGTTAATCGCCCTCCCATAAACTAACGATTTTCCAGAGCATCCTTTCCTTCTATAGCTCCTTTTCCCTCTCCTCTATTTTTTCCTATTTTTTTTCTGCTAGCTAATTCAACGCGCAGGAAATTAAGCAGTTTTATCTTTTATCAACGCAACATAAGTTAAGGAATTAAATTACTCCATTACAATTTTTTTTTTCTTTCTTAGGCGCTTTTAGCCCCTTATTATTATTATTATTTTTTTTTTCGAAGTTCATTTTCGAGGGATGGTTGGGAAAAAACACGAAAAATCTACCATTCTCGGGCATTCAAAAAAATCCAAATCTACAGCAGATTTTTTACTAGAAATCAGGAAAAATGTAGTCTTTTGAAATTGATAACTTTCATGTTCGGAAATTTTCTGGGAAGAATTGTGTACGTGAAACGACCGATCGACCAATCGGCGGTTAGGAAATCTATTCGGAAGCGAACATTACAATTCGGATGTTACGAATTACGGGCTAAAACGAACGCAGGTATCCCAGCCACTTTTAAGCTCGATTATATAGGATTTATAAGACATTTTGCCCCAAAAAATAGGACAAATATAGGACAATTTTTAGGAAATATAGGACATTACAACACCGAACAATGTAAAATGTGAAATATTAGCGCATTCACCATTGTCGCGAAAAACTATTCAGGATTCCCCCAG
>JAQGAO010007423.1:0-11311 GCA_034697705.1 Ommatoiulus sabulosus
CGCATTAGCATCATGTAGCCCGCTGGGTGGCGCCAGTGGTCGGTAAGTAACTTTCTTAATTAATACGTGGCAGCGTGCTCTCACACAATGGTCGTACCACAGCCAGTATGCAGACTTGGCTCACTTTTCCCTAGCCATGTGCTCGCAGCGCCGCGTAGGTCAAGGAGATTTAACGTCGTTCACTTGGGTGAGTTATTCACTCCTACTTCACTCACAAAAGTGAACTACTTCACGGAACTAGATCATCGTTTACTAGTTCGAACAGAATTTAAGTGAACTAGCGACAACTGTCGTTCACTTACTTGAGTCAACTAGTACTTTTTCTTCGTACACTCAATTCGCCCTTTCTCGTCTGGCCGTTTGAACATCAAAGGTGCCGACACGGAGTCTGCATACTGGTCTTTCGTATACTGTGGGTCGTACGTTTAATTCACTTGATTTTGTTTAAGAAATCTATGAAAACCGATAACAATTCAGTTCCAGGAAATTCGGAAAATGCCATTCTGAATATAAAAGAGCACAAGTTTGTGGGAATACTCGAAAGTATTTCATCTCAGTGCCACTTTTAAATTTTATATTCGAAGTTTAATCCTATTACAAGACGAACTTTATAAACCAGAACCAGCCATTTGTAAACCGGACATACAGTATACGGCAGACAGCTTCCAATTCAAACTGCATTTGGATGTTATTTCTGTGAATTACAATTCAATTACGGCTTAAGTGTTGTTTTCAAATGCTCATCATTTATATTCCACCGGGAATCTGAAAGAAAATCATTCCCCAATTGGATGCCATGAATGTTTTATGTTTTCCTTTATTGCAGTTTTTATGGTAGTTACCTCCCATAGGCTACTGGCACACAACCAATATTGACTAGCACTGTGTACAAAAGCGCCATTTCTAGAAAACCGTTTGCTGCATGATTGCTATTGCATATGCCCTTAATTAGCTGCAACGCACCGCTAATTAGATCACCCCTGACCCATTCGGAGCCAACATAACAGCACTTTTTATATCTCACCTTCATTCGCACATACTGCAAGATATGCGTCTAAACACAAAACATGGTTTCTAGCAGCTCATAACGACTCTTCGCTAATCAAAGACGACACCGAGAAAGTAAAACTTGAGTGAGATTTTTTAAGTGGCATAGAATTTTAATGAAGCAGTGCATATTCATCACACACAAATTATGCGCATAAGGATTGAGGCTAGAAGGAAATCTTTCTAAAAAGCAATTTTGGAAAGCAACACTTTTAAAAAATCAGAACATGAAAAAAAAGTTCCATCATGTGAGTGTTTTGTTTGTATAGCCAGAGGATGAGCATGCTAGATAACATTTCAATTTTTTTTGTTTCGTTAATTCAGATTAAAACTTCAGGATTAAACTGACGATGTCAAGTGTGTGGATTCTTAAAGTAACTTGAGAATCCAAAAATTAAAAAATAAAACGTCAAAACCAAGTATATATACTGTACATGTCAAAAGATTGTAATAAAGTTCATAAAAGTTAACTTCTATACACGTACTTTTATCAAGCGAGCTAAGTGACTGAGTGGCAACATTCTCGCCTTACTTACGGTAGACGCGGATTCGATTCCCGGGTCGGCTTTCCTGATTGTGGATTTCAAGGTTTTTCGAAATTCCCCCATGACAAATGCTGCATGGATAGTTTCAATATTAATTCGGCCACTGGATGTTCCTTTTCCATCCCGTCCTCCCCCTTGTTTAGGTTAGTTTCTTTCTCAACCAAGTACAGTAAAGTATTTCGCTATTATTGCCTATCCCAAGACAGACGAGTGGCGATGCGCAGCCTGTTACAAAACCGACAACACGATTGATATCTACTGCCGGAACATTATTGGCTTCGGTCTATGATACCAACGGGAGCTGTGCCAATGGTTTATGATGACTTTAATACACTGTATACTATAATAGTGAACTTTATACACTGTATTACAAGACAATTTCAATTATTACACGACATAAATTGTTCACATCGGTTTTTCGCTAACATCACAATTGCGAAATATTGCGAAATATGTTCAATACCCCGAATGCAGTAAACGCCAAGAATACTTTTGTGAAAAAGATATGGTCATATACTAGTTGTATACTGTACAGTACATGTATTTCTGTGTAAACATGCACTAGAAACTTATGCAGTGTTTAGGAGTACATATCGAGCAACCCTTTCAACAATCTAGACCCAAGATCTGCATAAAAAAGACTATATCTGCAAGATGGATATTACCAATCGTTAAAATCAAGACAAACGAGAGATTGGGAAGCGCGTGCGGCGCAGTCTTATTTGTCACATTCATAATGCTAAAATGCGGTTACACAAACCCCAGTCCCGTAGAGAATGATGGAGCTATGCCATTTGCGAACAATTAAGCGGCCGTTTTTAGTGGCAATTTCCTAAGACACTGAGCATTATTTCTCATCCATCATTGGTTCATCGCAAAAATGAAAATGCTCACAAAGTTCGTTTGCAAAAATAAGCTGTATTTATGCCACGCATAAAATGTCTGAAATACGGCTGTACGAGAACAAAAATACATTCCCTCTATGCAAAAGACTAAAGTTTCCTGTATTTTTATTTTTGCATTTGCATTAAATATGAGATTAAGATTCTTGGCCATAAATCAAACAATTTAATTGCTGCACACAGCGCTTCTCGTAACGACAATGTTTTCCATAGTTGGTTCGCCGTCACTTGTCACGACTTTATAAGTTGGAAGTATATTTACACACTGGGTATTTAAGAAAGAAAAAAAAAAGAAAAAATCCTTAAGAGATTAAAGCTAATAGAGTGGATAAAAGCCGGAGTGAGGATTCTTCCATATTTAGGAATTATCACAACTTTTGTACACTTCTCATCTTTTATAATAATTTATGACCCATCGTCTCACGTTTAATTATATACATGTATATATACCGCGTATGTAAAAAGTCTGTTCCCCTCTCCCCCCTCCTCCCCAAAATCAACAGAATGGGTGAAAATATTAAAAATCGGACATGGGGAACATAAAAATGTAGAAAGACTCATTGGTTTTTTCTAACAGGTTAGCAAAATCGTCAATTTTTCTCTGCTTTAATTTAAAATTAAAAATACTAAACTTGAAAATGTTTGAAGCTGAAGGTGTATTAAAATTCATATTTTGCAAAAGGCAAGATATTTATCAAAAAACGAAACGGTTCCAATTTAAAGTATACAATACTGTACAATATATGGGAAACATATATTGTACAGTATAGGTGCCCAAACCATTTGGCCCTAAGGCCCATTTCAAGGGCCTTTAAGTCCTAAGTCTTAAACGGTAATAGCTACAAAGAATACGTCATTTAGAAAGTTGTAAAGCGTCGAGAAATTAGTTTAATGGCTCCATTTACAACATTAAATTATCGATCGCCACAAAACATTGGGTCTGGGCTTCTTTATGTTTGCACCCATGCATAACACCGCTACATTGCAAGAAAGCTCTAGGATCAGGTTTGTTTTGAATAGTTTTCTTGCAATGCAGCGGTGTTATGCATGGATGCAAACATTCATAAGCCTTGTAGTCATTTGTTGTGTGGCGATCGATAATTAAATGTTGCAAATAGTGCCATTAAACTAATTTATCGACGCCCTAAAACTTTCTAATTGACGTTTTCTTTGTAGCTATTGCCGTTTAACCCATTCTGTTGATTTTGGGGAGCAGGGGGGGCGGGACAGACTTTTCACTCACGCGGTATATACAGTATACACTTGTATGTACAGGTATTACCCATTGTACAGAATCGTGTACTTTAAATTGGAACCGTTTCGTTTTTTTTATAAATATCTTGCCTTTTGCAAAACATGAATTTTAAACACCTTTAGCTTCAAACATTTTCAAGTTTAGTATTTTTAATTTTAAATTAAAGCAGATGAAAATTGACCATTTTGCTAACCTGTTAGAAAAAACGCATGAGTTTTTCTACGTTTTTATGAAAATTTGCTTTCATCTAAGTATTACAGTTTATTTATTTAACCGGAAAAATTTCCGATTTTTAGCATTACAGGTAGGGCGATCCACCGGCATCGCGGCATATTAAACAGCCGGTAACCTTATAACCTTTAAGCTTAATTCTACAAAATATATGTATTAAATTATTGATAATATTAACACAACTAAGTGTTGAAGGAGAGGAGGGTCAAGGATCTCTGAGAGTAGCTCTGATAAGGTATCAAAAAACAACCCTGAACAAGGGATCTTCTCCTAATAAATTATTTCGCGTACATTAATGATAAATTTGCATGAATCGCATCTAAATTTGAATAAATTTCCAATGAGCATACGGGAAGCAAAAAATTATCGTTATAATCGGCTGCCTTTTCCCAGGAACCGCATGATAATGTTTGCAATGTGAGTTTTAGGACAATAAATAATTCATTTAAACTATTTGCATCAAAATTTAACGAGTTCAGTAGCACCTACAGTATACTATGCAGTTGTCCTCCGTGAATATATGCAAAAAAAGCGGCAAGCAATATAGAAAACAATTTCGTTAGTTGGATACTTAATTATTCATTACGTTGTTGATATGAAACGTGCATTTTATGACATGTTGAAAACGAATACGTAGATATATCATTAAATATGCACTACTCTATCCTAACCTGCCTGCGTTTTTAAGAGGATTTAATTAACCTGACTCCTGATGTTCAAATGGAGGAATTATACTACAGATATATTTTATGAGGATGCACATGTCATGAGTTGAGAAGATAAAAATCCCAGCCAATTTATGCGCATTTGTGGCATAACTCAGTTTACAAGTTCTAAGCACTCTGTGACGCACCAATTTAAATATTAATACGAATAAAAACTTCAGAATGTAAGACCAGTTTCTTGTTAGAAAGGCGACAAAGACTGGCATCAACACAACCATGAAACCGAAATAAAATTTGTATTTTTTGTTCAACAATGGAACCTCGAGCTCATTACGACAAGCTCGTTCAAAAAACAATTTTTTGATAGCATGGGGATGGGCCAATTTAAGAACAAATTATGACGTTCCTTGATATTCGTAGTCTTAAGGAGGTTCGACTGTAATAATCCACATGTACTTAACGCATCGCAGCTAGGTTTAAATTAATTAGGCGACATCATATCATTTCATAATGCAATTTTTTATCGGTTCAACCGCAGCAAATGCTTTCTGTACGAACGAACTTGTATTTTCATCAGGAGCTTGCGCATAATGAAAAATGAGCATGCGCAAAGCGAGCAGATGGAATAGATACATGTACAAATACAGTACATGTAGGCGACATCATAGACTTTCAAAACTAGCTATGCGTGCGAGGTTGCTGTGTGTTCCCTAACAGTACATTAGAGGTGACCACACGTAACTCACGGTACACATACATACTGTAGAGCCCAAATGCAATCAGCAACCGTGCCCTGAGAATAGCTGCAAATCGACTGTACCCCGAAGGTACATCGTGTGTATTTTTCCCGTTTAGAGTGCATGGCCAAACATGCCATTTCCACCGACTCAAACTTTCTGTTTACAGCCATGTATGCGTATAATTCTGTATACTGCATGTACATGTATCTCAAGATTCTTTATATCCGCCTTACTACCGAATGCACTTAATCATCATCCGCGTTGACTTGGCGACAATATTATGCCGACGTCATTACATAATTTTGTATTGACAATATATAAATCCTAAACTATTATTTACAGTTTGAAAAGCCATCCTAACGTACATGTATATAATAGCAACAGCATTTTAAAGTAATGTACATGTCCACGACGAGTTGTATTTGATATAAACGTACACTTAGACGTTGTGAAAATGAAGTACAACTTGTGTATTAAAACGTTGTCATTTTCAATATTTAGGAGTTTCATTAAGTTCTAGTGCCAGTTTGCTGACTACATATAGAAAACGGCATTATTTGACTATTTTCGCTGATAATTGCAAGAACGATTTTTTCTGTTTCGAATGATGCCATTCCCATGCAAACTGCTAATGCGAAAACGATTTTTCAGAAAAGGATGGATGGGCGTGGCGTGCCTATTAAAATAATTACAGCGCGCTCACGCTGCCTAAATATCATTCTCGAGTATGATTACGCATTGGCCATAAAGTAAGATACAAAGACTGCTAATTGCTGTAGGCTTCCTAATAAATGACCACAACTCACGCTAAACACGCGGCGGATTCCCCGCGAATCCCGGCCTATCAATCTTTCGCTGATAACAAATATGAGCCTATTATAGTCATACGTAAATCACAACAATGCGCTGGAACAAATTTCTGGCATGAACGAATCCAACTGTAATGAATTCCATATGCGTTTAATGGCCATAGACCATGTACGTGCGCGTTCGTCGTTATTGAGTTTCATCCTTCGTGTAGACACGCTTCTTATTTCTACTTTACTGATTACTGTATTATGTTTCCGCTTCAGATATTCAATTATACCACAGTCGGCTGGCGAACGAAATTCAGATCAGGAGAATCTGCGACTATGATATAAGCTCCTTCGGAACGCCTATAGCTCTATATATACATGCAGCGACATTTTCGGGAAAATAGCGCAGGCGTGAAAGATAAGATTGTCGAATCATGGAGTGGGACTACTTTAATAAGTAAACTATCTAGATGCACACTCGATTATGTTTTCCCTCGCATGTTTATTCCGCGAATTGTTCTGCCAGACATCTACCGCAACTGATAATTGGCTTTCAGGATTATGGCGCGCACTCGGTTGCCAGTAACCCCTGCTGGAAATTCTGCCAAAATTGTCTTTGTTTTTGGCACCAAGAAGCGAATTGCCAACCAAAAATGTGCAGTAGCAAGAATCCCGGATAAAACAAAAAAAACAGCATCTCTGATCTTGACGACGCAAGAAAATGGCATCTCTAAACCAGTACAACAGCATACAAACATGTACAGTCGAACTATACGTTAAGACGAATCTCGAGGGACGTCAACGTTTTTTCGTTTAAACCCGGAGTTCGTATTATCAGAAGTCAGACTAAACATGACTTCATCGATAAGAACTACAGTTTCATCGAAGTTTGAACGAACCCCCCCACCACGTATATGAAAACAAAAGTGCTGCAACTTTTATCGGGGAATTCCCCGTTATAACGTACCTTTTTTCATGTTCGTTTTAACGTAACATAGCGCTAATGCTTGGAAACTCAGAATTCATTCGTTGCAGCCCAAAATTTGTAATATCCGAATTCGGTATTTGTCTCAAACGAAGAAATTAACATTATTCGTCCATAACCTAAGACGGAGACTGGAAATAATTAAGTTCGTACTAAAAGAAATTCGTACAAAGCAAGTTTTTTTTTGTTTTTTTTATTTCCATTGTACATGTACAGTACATGTACATGCAATGAATGACTTTTTTTCAAAATGTCAGCGTCTTTTACAGTACGGCATCTCTCAATTTAACAGCCTTGATGATTGTACAATGGTTACTTTCTGTGATATAGCATATAAAAATATACATGAACAATATAGTTTATCTTTCAAAATTTTAAAGATTAAATCGGTTATTCCTTCAATATAGAAACAGCCGATGAATTAATTGAATTCCGCATGGCAGGTTCAAGCGATATGCACGATGTACATGGAAATCATGTTACATAATCTCGTTTATGGATGGGAAAAAATCGGAGGGTGAAAGAGCAGGCTCTTGAACTTCAGAAAATGAGAGCAACGACAGCGAGCAAACAGAAATCTGCCACAAATGCCTCTGGAAAAAAAAGTGATTTGAAAATTCGGCAAAGACCTGCTCATTCATAATACATGAACCGGGGTAATTTTGTTGTTGCGTCGCTAGGAGGAAGCAGCTGGTGGGTTTTCCAACTGGGGTCTTCCTGCAGGTCCTCCTCTTTTCTCCGCACTAAAGCTCCGGATAAGAAGAAATGGAAGAAAAAGATCTCGCGCTAAATATCATCACGTAATAGCGTAGAGAAACAGATCGATTTCTGTTAGTCTGTTTTCTCCTCTTTTCCACTTTCAAGTGTTAAATATTAGATGACACTCAAGCAGCGAGTAATGGATGGTAACTCATTGTTTAACGCCTGATAAAGCCTTTCAGAAATATTGGGTGTGCGTCCTCAGGTGGGTTATAAGGCACCCATTATTATAAAGCACGCCATTCGCGCCGTCGACAGTTACGCATTATATGGTGAGATTTTAAAAGTTGCACGCAGCTAACCCCGAAATTTCACGGCAAACAAAGGAGTGGTTGTGTCACGGTCACCACACTTAGTAAAAACATCTTAAAAAGCTGACCACGGAATACGATGAACTGCAACTTCGGGCAGTACAGTATATCATTACTCTTTTTCTGAGTTGAAGCAAGCGTGAGATGCTGCAGCAATTTTCCTCATTTCGAAATGAAGTAGAGGATCACGTGACACTATATTTTTATGTTTTATTTTTATAAACATGTGAACAGCATAAACGAATGAAGCAAATCCAAGAGTTTAAATCTAAATACATAATGTTAATTGTTCACCTTGCTACGCGATTAATTTTTTGAATGAATTTTTGGTGTAAACTTTTATTGGAAAAAAACAACAATTAAAATTATGAAATCTCAAACAACGAAGAAATTTACCTCATCATCTTACCAACTTTTCGAGATCATTTTTTCGTACTCAAGCTTCGTTGGGCACATTTACGAGCTAATTATAACAACAGCTCTTGAACTTGGAGCAAATGGTCTCATTTTACTAAATTTTATAAACCACTGATTTTCCATTCACTAATTTGCTGTTTTATTTTTATAAAGATGTGAACAGCATGTACGAGTGCTAGTGAAGTAAATCCAAACGTTGAAATCTGAAAGCACCATTTTATTCAAGTGGCTACGGGATTAATTTTTCGAATGAATTTTGGTGTAAACTTTTATTGGAAAAAAAACAATCAGAATTATGAAAATCTCAAACAACGAAGAAATTTACCTCATCATCTTACCGACTTTTCGCTATCGTTTTTTCGTACTCAGCCTTCGTATAGCACATTTACGAGCTCGTACAAGTTCTAGAACTTGGAGCAAATTTACGTATATAACACTTTCACTTCCGATTAAACTTTGCCTCGATATTTAACCGTTACCTCGCGCTCGACAGTGTCATTTGATCCGAATCAGAACAAAAACCAGCATCGTATTACGGGGCAATCTTTTTAATTCGCGAACCTCTTTATTGTTTTCCCGAAACTCGGCTACGAACAAAAGTCAAAAGGTTAAAAGGATTCAGACAGTTTAATGAACAATGATCTCGTAGGAAGGCGCATCTTTTGTGAGAGTATAGATTCGGAAAGTGTCTTCTCTAAGTAATTAACCACGATGCCTCGAAAGATTTTTCCCTTCGTCTCTCTTTTCAACAATTTTTTTTTCTTGTTATTATTATTTGGAGGACGAACACGGATGAGAATATCCTTCAAAAACACGACTCGTGAGTAGAAAAATAGGAGAGAGAATCAAAATTCGCTTCCACGGAGTCTAAGGCTTCAATTGTTATTCCTAAAACGGGTGTTAAGAGTGATATTGTTTAGAGGGTGGTCTTTTTGTCTTGTTTTTCATCAGTGCAGCTCCCATTTATCTTACGAGTTCACGTACAGACGCGGTGCTAATTTCTGGAGTGTTTTGTCAACCCGAAAAGCTCCCAACACAATAAAAGTGGAGAGGGTATAGCGTCTTTCTACTCGATTGTACATCAGCGCCTGGTGTCCCATCATGCAAAGCGTCTTGCTTCTTGATTGCTCGAGTAGGCCTATCCGAGAGCGTTTCACGACAAGCATCGATGATGCTGAGAATTCTGATTAGCCCTTCTATGAAGTCCTTGCCATCGTGGAAAACTAGTAATTTAATCGAGCGAAAGCAACGTCTCCTTTGGCTGCCACACTGCATTTCACATTTACGAGGCAAATAAAGCCGAATTTCCATGCCAGTTTCGATGCCGAGAGAGGCATGCGTCACTATAGGAAAAACTTGGTGCAGGTTGATCCGAGATGAAACCATCTCCGAGCACGAATCTCTTTTACTCTTTGTTCATGAAAAATGCATCGTCGAGGCATTTGAAGTTCATTCCCGTACACAATTTAAAACTTCAGGGGACTTCCTATCCGGTAACAGCTTTATTTTTAAGATAATACTGATTGATTAGTTTGCTTCGAGGCTAGGATATCCTCTTCTTGCATAAACGACACCGGAAAAAGAACAAAAGATTCGTCTTGTTGAATGTTAAAATCTGGTTAACCATCCGTTGTCATATTTAATGGACACAATTTTCATTTCGCCTCGCGCAATTTTCATTTCAAGAACGTTGCATCCAGCAAACTTTTTGAGACCTGACGCCTTTCGAGGCATATACAGGTCGCGGCATGCCAATATATACCATAATGCCCAAAACGATCCTTGGACGTCCGAAGCTTCTATAACTGATACCGCAGCCTTCAAATGTCTCCGAGACAAGATGAGTTGGAAGAGAAAATAAGCCTAAGCGCGCAGCAGTTGCTCCAGTTCTCACGTATTCCAAGTAGCCGGAAATAATTCGGCCATTGTCCAGCGCCGTGCTGCAAATCCACGCTATGGTCAAACGAGGTTATTTGCAGGCTCGAGGCGGCCGTCATGCATCTTGTTGCGAGTATTTCCAATCGGTCCACGCGTTCCGTCTTCGTCGGTCGCCTATCATGCCATCGCGAGTTGGAAGCAGAAGCGCCGCGGATTTGCCTGAACGGGAAATACCCGATGGGAAAAAGAGGATTTTCCGCCTGACTCGCGAACGTTTAAGAGATTTTGCCGCGAAATAAGCTTTAGCCGTGTTTGCTCACTCAATTGGGGATGGATTGGGCCGTAAACAACTTGGCATCGTTCGTCGACGAACGCCCTCACGCAACCGCACGCACTGTACGATTTTCAAAGGCAAAAACCAAAAGAGGATAATGGAAAACACAAAACCGGATGGCCATTAAGTCCGCCGTCCATGATAATCGTGAAGGAAGTGGTCATCAAAGTTTCCAATAAGAAGCAATTCGCTATAAAATCGCAGACACCTTCCATTAACTTGCGAAATAAGACCCTTTCCAGTCCATCAGCTACGAGCAAAAATTAATACATGCATGTACTGATATCAATTTAACAACAAGAGCAATTAACGGTGGCAGTAACCAATGAGGTTCAAACCTCAAACTTACCGTAGGTTAAATCAGCTATTTGGGCTTCCAAAAATGGTTTACCTTCGATTTTATAGTATTCAGTGGATTTCTTGACTCTTTGGGTCAACCTGTAAA
>JAQGAO010007424.1:0-11309 GCA_034697705.1 Ommatoiulus sabulosus
AATTTTACGGAACGGGTGCCGTTATCTCTGCTGCCAGTACTTTTCCGTAGATTTTACGGAATTTTTTTTTACTGTGTTGTAGTTGTACGCAGAGTGGTAAGCGCCTGCATTAAGCATTCAATGTATTCTTACCCTATCCCTGACCTCCAGGACGACGCAATTTCGTTTCGCACCTGATTTAGCGGACAGCACAAACTGGTTTAAAGAGTCATTTGAATAAACTTCGTTGGAAAGGTGCTGGAACTTCAGCGGAAATTTTTCTTGCTGATTCAAATTGGATTGTGAGAAATTCACGCAAGGCTTTCTGGGTTTCATCGGTGAACGTATGATTACACGAACAGTAGTTATCAGTATATTGTAATCGCAGCCGCAATTTCCTTCTTTATCGCGGGTCATGAAACGCATCGTCCATTAAAATTAGCATAAGTAGCAGATAATTCGATCGGTTGAAACGTCGTGCCAAATAGTTATCTAGCCGTAATTCCAAGTGTTGAAAACTGTCCTTAAAGTTATTCAACCGATCATGCTTGTGCGCCATCTTGTGGCCCACTAAGACAACCCGAATCGTTCACTGGCAACCAGCCAGAGCGCGCTGCACGTTAACGCATGTGTCGAGCAGCCATCAGCCTAAAGGCAAGCATTGACGTAAAGCAGCGATGCTAGCAGTGATTGCCCCATTTCGCATCCGGGGGGTCAGTTCCGGGGGGTTCCTCAATGAAGTTAACCATTTAACCAACGTCATTTTTATTCCCGTAACGTTTCAGAACAGCGAAAGACGAACTTGAGGCGCAGCCAATCGGAGCGTCAAGTGGCCCCCGTGGTCAACCAATCGGACGAGGGATCCGAACCTCGGACGCGGCCGATTCCGAGCAGGAGCAATTCATTCCAAGTCCTCGCTTCGGCCGGCGCCGGTCAGCAGGCGTTTGCCAAACTGACCAGCTTCTTCAGTCCTAACAATCTGAACTCTTCTTCGAACGCCAGCAAGAAGTACGGCTGCAAGGACGTCAGCCAGCAACAGCCGACCTACGCGAACGAGTTCCAGCGATGGAACAACGACCGGACACCGAGAGTGAGCAGTGGCGGGCCTCCGCCGGACATCGCCAAACTCAGGTCCACGCCCAAATTCTTGCCAAGACCCACCTTCGATGGGAAGCACCTGTGCAGCGTGCACATGGATAAGACGCGAGTGGAAGTGGCGGGAACGCCCGGAAGCGAGAGTTCCGGAAGCGGACACACGTCCTCGGGATGGACCTCCGAGGAAGAACTGTACACCGATGGAATATCGTCGCCGGAACAAAGAATAGCGGAATGCAATGATTACAACAAGGTAATAACGCCGTGGTGTTTCGTCATTCGTCCAAGTTGCGTCTATCAGAAAGTCATTATGTCTGCAAGGGTTCAACTTTCGAAAGTAGCTCCTGCGTGACATTTTCATTCTACGCAGATTTAAGTAAATAAACACGTTAAAAAATGTGCTCTATGTGTTTAAAGCATTCGAGAAACATATCAAAGATGGGCATATTTAAATAGTGAACATGTCTTAGAAACGGTCTTACTTTGCCAATGTTCTGCGAACATGCTCGCAATAGCCTATATACCGAAAAGGACCATTTTGGAAAATACCTGCAAAAACGTATTAAATCATGAATGTGTATTTCTAAAAGAGAAAAGAAACACTTTCGATTTTCCGAACATTCTGTAAAATCAAATTTTAAATTTCTCTACATTTTCTTATTTTTTTCAAGAAATGTTAGGAAGGAAATTTGAAAAGTTAAGAACGAAAGAGGCATTTGAAGAAAAAGTAATTCACGTTTAAAAAAAGAAACTGTTTTTTTTTTGCATTTCGTTTATTGTTAAAAACTTAAAGTGAAATCCAACAATTTTATTTTCATCACAATATTAAAATTGTTATCACCAGCTACGTTCGAAATTCCCATCGCTCCCGATACTATAGCCCCTCTTAATCCAGAATACCACAATATGCATCCCAAATTTGTGTGATGCAAACTATAAAAATAATCATTTTCCTTAAATCTTTTGCAGCCATTGCCCCCCATTCCGGTGGAAGACGCATCCGAGGAGGAGGATGGCGACCCCAACCGAAATTCCTTGGATTATTCCAGCGATGACCTTTACGAACAAATCGGTGAGCCCGTGTACGAGGAAGTTCCGGACGCAGTCTCCTACTCGTGTAAGTTGAAATAAAAACTGCTATTTTATTTTCGAGAGATCATAAAGATCGGGAATGAATGGTAGCGCCCCCTAGATGGGATTACCCTCAATCGTGCAATAAAATCCGTACACGAGATTATGCCACATGAAAGAGCGAATTATAAAATCTGTTGGGAACCCGTTCTATCACTTTTTACGACGTTTATAGCTATAGCCTACGCCAAAATACGGACATAAAGGCTGAGCAAAACGCATGTATCTTGAGATGAGATTGCAGGGCAATCTGTGACTTCGTTCTACGAAAGCATTAATAATTCACTGGACGTTCAGTATAACCTTTAACCGAACTTGCTATTGAATACACGTGTATACAGAATGTACACCATGTAATTATTACATTGCGTAGCCCACAATGCTCTGCTAAGGCTTCATTCAGTTAAATAAGAAAAATTATGCAAGAATGGCCGAAAGTCTCAGAGCATACGAAATTGTACTTTCCATATTCATTGATAAAAATTACCCAGAATGATTAAAGTATTGTACATGTACTGCATTTAAAGCTCTCTTAAAATTTCTGGTGAAACTATACATGCAGTATGAATTGAGCCAGTAAATTTACCAGCATACAATACAGTGGAACCTCATTAGGATAAACTCGCTTAATACGAAATTGAAACGGTACAAAAACATGTCCAGTCCCCATCCTAGGGTAGGGCATACATCGAACAATGTTAATCTCTTCGTTTAAGGCGAACTCGGATAATACAAATTTTCGGTTGCTACGAACGAATTTTCGAATTCCCAAACATTCACACTACGTTTTTGATAAAACGAATTTGTTTGGACAAAATGAAAAAATACGATATCATTCATATGATATAATGGGAAATTACCGGATAAAAGTTTCAGGACATTCCCATTCATATGTGGGGTGGAATTTAATCCAAACTGTTACTTGTGTTATTTGCCGGGTTTGGTTTTTTTAGAATATCTGTATATACGTTGTTTCTTGTTGTTAAGGAATGAGAATTCCTTTGCTTGAACGGTACAGATGACATACAAAACACTTTGAGATATTGTCGCGTTTGATAAATTGTGTACTTCGAGAGATTGCAAGTGGATTATTCAAGCCATATTGGTTTAAATAATGGTAATACGAACTACGGTTTAAACGGGAAAAAATGTGACGCCCCTTGGAGTTCGTTTTTACGAGTTTCCATCGTATCCGGATGGTTTTAAAATCAAGATAAACTGTCGATATATTTAATGAAAGGCGTTTCAAAAAAGACATCCTCATGTAGAGGGTAGGGAGGGATATAGATTGAGTCACGGATACAATGTGAACAGGTGGAGGGAGGGGGGTATGACCAACTCGGACGTCCACTTGAAAAAAATGCCAAATAAAATCAGTTCCCAGAGTAAAAGGGAAATTGAACGCAAAATCGCATAGGTGGGTTATAAATTGCAAAAGTCAGTAAACATGGTACCCCCATTTCTGTAAAACCTGGAAAAGTAAGATCTTAAAAGTTCAGGGTCCATTGAAACTTTCAAATTTTCCCAGCAAAATTTTCAATCTTTTCCGAGGACATCTTTACAACTTTTTCCATGTTTTCTCGAGGACAAAGTTGCAACATTTTCCACATTTTCCGAAGTACAAATCTTCAACATTTTCAACTGTTTTTGAATACAGAATTGTACAATTTTCAACAATTTCCGAGGAGAAATTTGCAAAATGTCAAACAGATTCTGAGGACAAATTGGCAAAATTCTCAACGTTTTCAGAGTACAAATTTGCAAACTTTCAAAATGTCCGAATAGGAAAGGGAGGGGGGGGGGGATCCTGATTGACCGGACACAATGCGGACAGGGGATAGGGGGAGCCCAATTTTGGGATAATTTTGCGGACGTCCTTTTTGAATGGCCCCTAATGGGAATCTCCAATTCATCGAGGCATAAACTGATCAAGAGCATCGTTAGCGCACTGAAAAAGGCCCGATTTCCCATCGGGTTTTAAGATAAGAAAATCGTGATGAATTTGCGCTAAATGTAGATCTGTCCTGCCCAATTTATCTGAATAAGTCATTATTTATCGCGTTATCGGTGGCAGATTTAAGTACGTTAAACGTAAAGTATAAACCATAAAAAAACACAATTCATACTGTTTTGGAGCCAAGTCTGACGTCACAACGATGACTGTTCCCGATGCAGACGTGAACAACATTTGAAGGGGAAATATAGAAGTTCGTCATGTTTTCTTCCGGCCTGACGTCATACATTTATTTGTCGCCCGTCTGACCACAGCGCGGTGGATGTTATTTTATACGAAATCAGTTTTATTTTCGACGCCCGGCGCCATCTTGAGAAGCGTCATTAATAAATTAATATCAATGTAGTTTCGTTGAGTTCTATACGAGCATACAGGGAGCATTTTTACTACCGAAATGCATAGTCGAGCTAGCTATAAAGTTCGTCTTTTCTAAACAACTTTACAGCCTTTGGAGTCCTTACTGAAAGTCCGTCATTAAAGGAAATTTCAATTAAACACCATCGCCTATACTCCGTCTCCAGAATCCAAATGTAGGTTACCCTTTTTTTCGCATTCGTCGCATGCACACAGAGGTCCCATCCATTCCGCGGCGAAATGCAAATCATCCATGGCGCGAAAATGTTTCTAGGTTAAAGTAATAAATTTTGAAACGGAAAGCGAGAGTGGTCGCGCGTGTTGAGAAGGGCCAATCCCAGCGCAGCGTAGGGGTCTTTTTGACAAAGCGCTCGTCCTCAATTCGGCAATGTCAGACGGAAGTGTTCATCGCACCACTAACCTACATCGCCAACGGAAAAAAGATCAATAATAATCGCCAAATATTAAGAGCTCAAAATAGGAAACACCGAGTGCCCTTCCACTCGACGCATTCCTCGTCTCGATTGACACAAATTTGCCACCGAAATGCAAGCACCTTGGCGAAGGGGAAAATGGCGGTTGTCCCCGAGAGACGGCGCTCCATCTTTTTCATCGCGCCCCACTTTTGCCGCACGCAGCGCACGTCACGATCGTCTCGCGGCATTGCCCCGAGGGCTCGTTAACGCTACGTAAACCTTTTGATAGAAAAACCTTATTCAATACTTCCTCGCCCAACTATTCAATAGCTGGCCACCAAATCGCGCAAAAAACGAAAAACATCCAGATGACATTGGTGTAAACTTTATTACGATTTATGTTGCCCATGGTTTTCATCCTGGTGATAACGCGCATCAATTCGGTGCCATGTAGGCAGTAAAGAAAACCACGACGATTGATATCGGAATAAAGTTTATTTCCAAAAAGTTCTTTTTGTGCCGAAAGTTTTTATCGCATTTTGTGACTAGGCATGTTTAGGTTGACAGTCGATTGCGGGGCAAAAGTTTAGCCAATATATACTGTAGGAAAGTTTATTATCAACTAGTCTCATATTGCTAGAGAAGAACAGACCGCGAGTGCTACATGTCTGTTACTGGCTAGGTGTGGTGTATTTATGATTTTGCCCAGTAGGGCCTATACATGTACTCACGTGGCTCGATAATTTTTTTCAGGTGTGGGAGTTACTAATGGCGATAAATCAAATCGTTATGAAGTAAAACCCATCATAATCGAGATAAGCTTATCTGTCTAATCAGAGGTTCCCAAACTTTGTCGCCTACCGCCCCCTTTTAGAAAAAAAATTACCCACCGCAACCTTTTCAGAAAAAAACACACCGACCCGTTCTTGAAGTCAATAATGTATCCTGTATATAGTTTTTCAACTTTTTTTGGACCGAAGACCGCTTTTTCAAACAGTGATTTGATGGCGTCCCTCTAAGTTGAAGTATACTATATTATATATTGAAAAATAAGGACAGATTTTAAAAATTAATTTATTAAAAGATATTAACAATATTGGTGTATTGCTCAAAGTTTGATTAACAAATACACAATATATTATTTTTTTAAAAAAATAATAATATAATATTATTAGCAAAAGGGATGAGCCTGGGGGGGGCGGCGGTTGGTCCTCAACGCCCCCTAAATTTGCCTTGGACCACAAACGCCCCTTAGATCTCTTCAACGCCCACCAGGGGGCGGTACCGCCCAATTTGGGAACCACCGGTATAAAGCAACTGTATGGGTTTTATGAATTAATCGCATTATATCCAAATTTAGAGTACATTCTGGCTAACCGAAAGCATTATCTAATAATCGATAATGGATAGCATTAAATAACTCGCAAATTTATCTGCAGAAATTCTCAGCAAAATATTCCTTTATTCAAGTAGATATAGTGTAGATTACTAATGGGCCGGATATTGAAAGGAGGCGGATGAAGCCACCTCACTTTATTAATTTTCATTTGAGCGCATTTAATGACAACGTAGTCTTGCCTAATTAACCACTTATTCAAACATTTTGCATCATCAATCCAACGAGTGCCAACAGCCCTTGGAGAAAACTGAGAGGGTGCACCCAGAGAAAGAGAGAAAGAGGAGATTGCAACCTGTTCCCACCGAGAATTGATTACAGCAACATGCATTTCCAGGCTTGTACATCCATTTTCGTCTTTCCAACAGTTGTCGACATTTGCCAAACTATTAAACGGAGAAATGACAATCTTTTATGTCCTCGGCGGAAAATTCGACGCATCTTTTCTCCCGTTCCGCAAATGCTATTTATTCAATTCGAAATCCACTTTTTCTCTTTGCGCAATCGAGTAAAGGCAAACAAATTAACAAAAGCCCCGAAACCGCTCCAAATCGATATCATAATTAATAGCGAGATGCATTTCTCCCTTTCCACGCTTCGAATTCAGTCTTAGAAAGTCCCCCCATTAACTTAATTAAAAACGATCGTATTATTAAAGCTCGGAAATATACCCTCCGCAAACAAGACGTCGGATTTCGGCTCGGGCATTTAATGACTCGGAAAGCCCTTGACCTGTAGTTAAATTTTAATCACGCTCTCGATTCGTATCTTAGTTAAAAGCGTTTATCTCGTAATAGCGCATTCGTTGCGCCTTATTAATATGCTCGAATGCATTGCCTGCAGATAAAGGAAGTTTTTCATTAAGAAAGGCTTGATTCATGTTGCGGCATTGCCTCGTGAAAGCCTAACCATGCACCCAGCCAACCTATAAATGTACGAGTATGTATTACGATACACTTCACAGATGTTAATAAAGTGGTTTTCCTCGAAGAAAACGTTCCAAGAAAAAGGCATTTTTAATTTTACGTCTCGATATATACTGTATACAGTAGGTCGACTAAACGAGAGGAGATTATTTGGAACAATTATACGTGTATATTTTATGCAGTGAGAGATTTAAAAAGTTTGAAATTTGTTATATCTTCATCTGAGAGATGAGCTAGCAGAGTTCAGTAAGCAGCATTTTATTCCCTGCCTATCGTTAAAACTGCACGAGCTAGGAAGTTTCTAATTCCGATCATTCAAAAGACAGAAACCATATAAGAACTACACATAATAACACATGCTATAAATTATAGTCTGCGTTGAAAATAAGCTTAAAAATGCTTTCTCGAAACTTAAAAATAAACAATATATTTCAAACTTTAAACAAGATCGACGGAGCAGATTAATCAAATTATCGCCAGTTTGTTTATTCACGGGTAATAAACTAGATGCATCGTCTAGGATGCACGCGTGAATGTCTACGATAATGTCATTGGTTCACATTATGGCTAATACGAGTATAAAATCAAGCTGATTTATCTTTACATGCAGCTATTAATATACTGTCGCCTCATTTTTCATTTACGCGTGCGGATTCAGAGAATGGTAATGTAAAAACGTAAAGATTTTGATAGCATCTGACAAAATCCAAGTATGATTTGCTTATAAATGAAGCTTGCGGAAAATTATTATAGAAAGATATGCTACAGAGATGTTGGTATACATGTATTTTATAACAAACTTTCCTGATCATCTTGACAGCTGAAAATGCATAAATATGACATGTGCCAATGTAGGATTGCTATACATATATTTAAGGCTTATTGTATACAAGTATATAAACAGGAAATGGAAAAAAAATTGTCATAAACTAGCAACAAAATTAAATTAGTTTTTCTTTTAAATGTTAATTGCATTATTGCTTTCTTCATTACAAGCAATGCTTGTTTCAATCGCATGTTCGATTTTCTTAAATTCTAATGACTTTAATTTCACTGACTTTCAAAATAACTTCTATACATCACCCTTTGTAGCGTTCACACGATAGAACATTCACAGACGAATACATGCATAAAAAAAGTTCTCCGCATCCAACTAAACCTCGTACCAACTTCAAAAACTTGCATATATCCGACCGTCAGCCAAAAATGGATTTCCCTTAAATCCTCTAATAACTCTCGGGGGAATTATTTGCAAGAACATCCAAAACCTAATACTACGTACAGCCTAGGGCTAGCTAGCTTATTTGGAAAACTATTTTCTCAGGGGTTTACGCGGCACGCAAACTACAGGTATTAGCAATATACATGTATACATGTACATGGTTCTTGAACTTCCTTTATTCGTCTGAGGAAGATGGGAGATCTATAATGTTAGGATCACGTGACCGTTAATGGAAGCAGCTAGACGCTGCCATTCTATATCCGAAGCTTCATTGCCACTCATGTTAATAAAGAATACAACGTGGAAGTGGAATGACGCAAAATCAACCTAAGGCGTGCTGTGGGGTACATGAATCTGAGAATAGTGGCGCTAATAAGGAGTATCTAACTCTAATCATTCTAAAAAACTAAGAAAATGCACCATTTCATATCACTTACCCATGAATAATTTTTTTATCCGTATGTAAATATTTTGATACTGTTTTGCCGTTGCAAATCAAAAATTGTGTGAATTTTCTCGTTTATTTCTAAATAAATAATTAAATAAAAGCAATAATGCAAAATGGTATATGAAACGAATGCGCCTGCTTCCTGCACGTGCAATTTATCTATAGCAAAGGCAATCATTTTTGCCACAGTAGGCTAGACCTATAATTACGAAGTACCCCAACTTGTCTGATCTAGGCGGAGCCAGCACACGTCGTCTGAAGCCGATCTGGACTCCTAAGATGTCGGCAATTTTTAAGATTCTCGTCCTTTGATTGGTCGGTAGTTTCATACTACCGTGTACAATCATAGCTTGCGTGAAATGGTTGTAATACCGAGCAACTATGAAGAAAAGTAGCCTGCGAATGGCTTTATTTCTATAGCTTTTTCAACCAATCAGGATGCAGAATGGAGATAGTTTCACTAGAAATATAATTTCTATGTGCAAATAAAGTAGCACTACGGCGCTTCTCTTAGGGGGAAGGGAATTGCCTAATTATTTATATTCGGAATATAACGCATAGAAAGAAAACCTACATTTCCTAATTCCTTATGCATGCAACAAGTACATGTACGGTGAATTATTGAACGTGCATGTAACTTAGGGTTCTATTCACGAGGCCTGTAGCACGAGCGACACAAATGACGACGCTTCAGCGTGTGGCTTCAGCCAGGATGAACGTTACAAAAGCAGTCGACGCTCAAACGAATCCCGCGTGCTTCGGTTGTTCCCTGTTCTAGAAAGAGGGTCTCTCTATACACTGTAGTGTATAGTCGCGCGACAGAATTTCATGGCCGTTGTAATGCTTTCCTATCTCATTTCTATCGATCGGGAGTAGGCCTAGACGAACGAGTAGCGTATCGCTCCCTCTCCCTCTCTTTGTATTCATGTAGCCTTGCCGAAGATATCGGAAAATGCCTTTTTGATGGAATCCTAATCTAATTTGAAGTTCATGATGAGCGATTTGGATCTGGCATCCTGATAAACAGTTTTCCAAAATGAAGCAAATTGGTTAGATGCAGTAGAAAAATAAAAGCCCCTGCAGCACCGCGCGTCCGGGCAAAATGGCAACAACAAATGGAAGAACTGCATGAATTACCCTTTTTTTGTAGACAGAAATTCCGTTGTTTGCCGAAGCCATTTGCATCGACGGAGGAATCACAGGGTCATTGTTCTGACGGTTACTCGTCTATTGATTCTGCTAACTCGCGATTGAATAGCAATCGGATTTTTTTTTTCTGCTAGATCATGATTGCTGCTGATACAAGCGGCACGCCAGACGCCAAATTAGATTTCATGTAAAAAAAATGTGCCAACACGCTTCGGAAAACCAAACCATCAGAAAAAAAATGGCACTAAAGTAAAAGTATACACGAGGCTGTAACCCTGCATGGACATAAATATTTCAACGCAATGACATGGCGTAGATTTGGTGTAGTCCATCTGAAAAGATTGAATTGCTACGGCGGCGTCCAAACTATCAAAACAGTTCAAACATGAAACGTGTAGACACATTGAAACAGATAATAAGCCTTGATTGCTTAAAACCTACGTACTGCATGCAGTTGTCTAAAATGACAGTCATAATTCACGATCAAGAATGAAGTAACGAGGATGAGGATATTATAACGAAAACCATGATGATGGTGCCTGCAATATTCATGGCGTTAAAACTAATTTAACGTATAGCCCTCAAATGCGGAGTTTAGCATGCAAAAATGTTATTTGCTTGCGTTGTTCGGTATATTGACTGTATAAACACAGTATATACGTCGGCGCCGTTGATGATCTAGTGGGGAAAAACACTGCAGCGCCGCCCTGTTGGTGTGCAGATATCAATTTGCTTTTAGCCACGCCCTGCGCTTGTAAACTAATCGTAGGCAGCGTGTCCAACTCACCTGTAATCTAAAAATCGCGGCCTTTGCGCGCGCTTATTAATTACCATAAACATGGTAGCCAATCAGATAAAGGTGTTACCCTGTTCAGCTTTGACGATTTGGTTTCACGGGTTAATGTGGGCGTGGCTTCATCGTAGTGATACATGTAAACCAACAGGGCGGCGCTGCAGTGTTTTTCCCACTAGAGAGCCTACATGAAAGAGAGTAGTCATGAGGACGAAATCCGCCATTTTAGACCCAAAGGTCGTAGGCTATAGCCACGCGCTCTATGGAAAACATGCATTTTTACGATTTAAAATTCCCTGACCTTCATAGTACCTTCATGGTATTATTTCGGAGGACAAATGGATAAATTGACAACATTTTCAAACTTTTTCGTTAAATAAATTTTC
>JAQGAO010007425.1:0-11308 GCA_034697705.1 Ommatoiulus sabulosus
TAATGAGCCGATTGTATTTATATAAGAGTAATTAAACGACGAGAAGGGTAGCCAAATTAATTACGATAAATCTTCCCCAAAGGTGGGGCAGTTTAGACGTAAATTATGCTCACTCAAAACAAATTAGTATTCAGGATGTATAAGGGAATTTGCAAGGAGTGGAAAATTCGGAGAAATTTCATGACCGTGGAATTCGGGGAATTTCCCCGCAGGAAATTGCAAAAAAAATTCTTGGGCAAAATTTCATACATTTTTTTTACACTGAAAATAAGTATTTCCAAAACAACATTCGATCCCGAGGAATATTGGATGAGATAATGCAAAATTTTTCGAAAAAAAATAGTTGAGATTTCATAAAATTTTTAATCAATTTTAAACTAATTTTGGGTTAATTTTTTGCTAATTTTGGATTAGTTTTTAACTTAATTTTAGATTAATTATAGAGTTAATTTTGATTTAATTTTGGATTAATCTTGGCTAATTTCAAATCAATTTTATACTAATTTTGGGTTCATTTGTTGTTAATTTTGGATTAATTTTGAGATTTTCAGCTAATTTCTGGCTAATTGTGAGTTATATTTGTGCAATTTTCGGAATAATTTGAGTAAGCTTTTGGCAAGTTTTCAGCTATAATTTCAGGTTAATTTCGAGTTACTTTTGAATATTTATTTTGAGTAATTTCTCAAAAAACCTTTTTGGTTTAGCTATAAATAAAAATATCCCAAAAAAATGTTCAAATAAATTGTTCAGCTTTATAAGTTAATAACAATCTCTACAAAATTGGTTAAATTTTCATACAAATTTCTGTAAAACGGTTCAGCTTTAACGAAAATTTAGCAAGAAATTTGGCCGGATTCACAGAAATTTCCGTAAATTTCACGGAAAATCACTCAGTTTCTGGAACATTTTTCACAGAAACCATTAAAAATTTGTTGTGACAGTTTTAACATTTTCCAATGAGTTTTTTTTAAAAAGTCAAAAATTTCATAAAAACTTGAAGCTTTTTTTAATGGAAAAAACATCAAACGAAATTGGCAAAAGTTTCACAAAAATTTCCTAAATAGTTAAGCCTCGGCAAAATAAGTTCAAACAATATTAAGTTGATAAGCTTTCACAAAAAAAATTCCAAAGAACTTGGCTAGATTTGCAGAAATTACAGAAATTTAACAAGAAAATCCCTACGTTTCTGTTGTTCTACCTAATTGTTTCTGTGAGAATTATTTTTAGAAAATGTAAACATCTTCCTTGGAAATTTTTATGAAATCTTTAAAGAAAACAGTTGAGTTTTCATAAATAAAATTCTTAAAAATATGGTTAAATTTCATTCAAATTTCCAAAAGAATAAAAAAATATTAAAACCTTCACAAAAGTTTCTGACAGAAACGTAGGAAATTTTCGTTCAAACATTTTCCTTGGAAATTTCTGAGAAAATCAGGTCATTTTCTGCGTAAAATTTCTACCAAAAATTTCAAAAATAAAACAAAAATATCCACCGAAAAACGCCGAGCTTCCACAATAATTTCAACAAAAATGTAAAACTTTCGCAAAACTTTCACAACAATTACAAAAAAATAAACCTAAATCGGAAATTCCACGAATACCGGAAACTACGAAAAAACTTGATTCTTTTATATACAAAATTTTCCAAAAAATAACAAAATTAACAAAATAAATTCAAAATAAAAATTATTAAAAACCGTCACAAATGTTACTGACAGAAACGTAGGAAATTTTCGTTAAAGTTCAAACACTCTCCTCGGAAATTTCTACGAAAGTCAGGTCATTTTCTGCGTAAAATTTCTACCAAAAATTTCAAAAATAAAACAAAAATATCCACCGAAAAAGGCTGAGCTTTCCCAATAATTTCCACAAAACTGTAAAACTTTCGCAAACAAATTTCACAATTAATCTTGCCCACTTTCGCAACAAATTTCCAAAAAAAAAAAAATCCAAAAACAAATTGGAAAATCCACAAATTCCGGAAACTACGTAAAAACATGATTCTTTTCTGTACAAAATTTTCCAAAAAAAAAATATCCCAGACGAAAGTCAATGCGAAAGTCAGGTCATTTTCTGTGTAAAATTTCCACCAAAAATTCCAAAAATAAAACAAAAATATCCACTGAAAAAGGCTGAGCTTTCCCAATAATTTCCACAAAAATGTAATACTTTCGCAAAAAAATTTCACAATTAATCTTGCCCCACTTTGGCAACAATTTCCAAAAAAAAAATCCAAAACCAAATTAGAAATTCCATGAATTCCGGAAACTACGTAAAAACATGATTCTTTTCTGTGTAAAATTTTCCAAAAAAAAATCACAGACCTGGACAATTTAAAATCTCCTCGTTTGGTTTGAAAAAGTACGGAAACCGTTGAGTGGCAATATTTCAGACGGGGTCTGCGGGAGGTCGTTTCAAAAAATGGAGAATTTCAAAATAAGGTTTTTACGAGCTGCTCGAGTGGTGAAAAAAAAAAGGTGAGGATGGTTTTATGAGAAGCTCTAATGCACTCTGAAGAGCCCAAATATTAACAGATTTTTAGCTTCCTCTTTTAAAAACCACAATTTGCAAACACTTAAGGCTATTTTTCGCGCGCTTGCAAACCTCTCAGCGCCATCTTGGCTCCTTGCTGAAAACATTTCAACACCGAAATGGCCGCCACAAGGACGCCAAATAACAAACGAGTGATTACCAAATTCAAGCACCAAATTCAACACTTTCATACAATGACCGTGTATGGGAAATTTCCCCGAAAAAAAGTCGTTCATAAAATGCGGTCCTTACAAAGTTTGCGATTACAAACACCTAAACTAATTGCTTAAATAATATTATGTAAGTATAAATATAGTTTTAACCAGTTATAGTTATAATATTATTAGTTATATTTAAAAGTTTTAAATTATATTTAAAAGTTTTAAATTATATTTAAAAGTTTTAAATTATATAAAAATATAAATAGTTAATAAATTATAGTTATAATAATAGTTTAACTATAATTATAAGTTTGAAATATATATTCAACGTTTTTAAAAAAAATTGTCGTCGTATAATTATTTAAAATAATACAAAAAAATATACATATACTGTGCAGTAAATTGCATCTAAAATTATTATATATTAATGATAGGATTTGAAACAATAATATGGAAAAGAATTTTAAATCAAGTTTGCTCTGGGAACAAGTTTTTTTAGACAATTAAATATTTAAAATAATCCAAAAACAAAGAAATAAAAATCAACAGAAAACAATTGTTTTAAAAAGCATGTTTTCTATTATTAAAGAGCCAAAAAAAATTTTCTCCCAAATAATTATTTAAAATAACACAAAAAAATAAATATTTAAAATAATCAAAAAACAAAGAAACAAAAAACAATTGTTTTAAAATTATTATATATTAATGATAGGAGTTGAAATAATAATATTGAAAAGAATTTTAAATCAAGTTTTTTTTTTCGAAATTTTTTTTTACAAATAAATATTTAAAATAATCCAAAAACAAAAAAATTGTTTTAAAAAATTATGTTTACTATTATTAAAGGACCAACACAAATTTTTTCAAATAATTTTTTGAAATAGAATACAAAAATTGTTTTTAACAGTAATATTTCAAATCTTTTCATTAATTTATAAATAATAATTTTAAATACATTATTTTTTAAAATCGATTTTGTATTATTTTAAATAATTATTTGAAGAAAAATAATATTGTTTGGTCTTCCGCGGTTGCCATGGAAATGAAGCCAAGTTCTACGGTCGCTATGAAACCGTACTCTGTTTCCATGGAAATTCTACTACGTTCCACGGTTGCCATGGAAATGAAGTCAAGCTCTACTGTTTCTATGAAACCGTACTCTGTTTCCATGGAAATTCTACTACGTTCCACGGTTGTCAAGGTTACATTCTTTCATTCTCTGGAACGCCACGTTCCCCGGTTGCCATAGAAATGAAGCCAAGTTCTACGGTTGCTATGAAACCGTACTCTGTTTCCATGGAAATGAAGCCATGTTCTACGGTTGTCAGGGCGACATTTTCCTTTCGTGGAACGCCAAGTTCCACGGTTTCCATGGAAATTAAGCCAAGTTCTGCGGTTGCGTTCTCAGTTTCCATAGCAATGAATTCACGTTCTCCAGTCGTCATGGTTACATAGACGAGGGTGTCCCGTAAGTATAAAACCTAAAAATGTAAGGTTTCTTTTTACTCGTATTTCTCGGGGCATGACGGATGGACGGGACATCCGGTTTGAAGCGGATGATGCATCGCATTTACATAAAAGTATGAGCGCACGATGTCTGGTCACGCTGTTAAGCTAATGCGCCGTTAAGTAACACGCGTCAACACTCGATTAACTCCACGTGACTAATCCCAACATTAGCTTTCTCGCCATGTTGTCCGTCAATAAATCAATCATTAAACGAGATAGAAAAGTGCAATAATTTAGGTCGTGATGAGAACGTGCACTCACTCGATAACATCAAAAAACGTCCAACAGGAAGCCATGAAACACAACCACAAAAAAATATGGCGCTAGCTGTCGGGTGACGTCATCACGTGTTCAACAAACCTTCAAAATGAGTTAAACTACGTGTGTTAACTTTTTTTTAAAATCGTGCGTCAAATAATGGAAAAACATTAAATAACGTTAAATAACAGAAAAAGCATTCCTTTTTAAACGTGTTGAAACATTCCTTTTTAAACGTGTTAAAATATTCCCTTATAAACGTGTTAAAACGCTCCACGTGAAACTTTAAAAACGTTCCACGTCAAATAAGGAGAAAAAAACATTCCTTTTTAAACATATTAAAACGTTCCACGTCAAAAAATGGAAAATCATTCCTTTTTACTCAGGTTAAAATCGTCCCACATCAAGTAATGGAAAAACGTTCCTTTTTAAACATGTTAAAAACGTCCCACATCAAGTAATGGAAAAACATACCTTTTTAAACATGTTAAAACATTTCACGTCAAACATGGAAAAACATATTCCTTTTTAAACATGTTAAAACGTTCCACGTCAAACTTTAAAAAAACCATTCTACGTCAAATAATGGGGCAAAAAACATTCCATTTTAAACATGTTAAAACGGTCCACGTCAAACATGTTAAAACGGTCCACGTCAAACATGGAAAAACATTCTACGTCAAATAATGGAAAAACATTCCTTTTTAAACATGTTAAAACGTCCCACGTCAAACTTTAAAAAACATATATTCCACGTCAAATGGACCGTTCCACATCAAACACGTCAAAATGTTCCACGTCAAACATGTCAAAATGTTCCACGTCAAACATGTCAAAATGTTTCACGTCAAACATGTCAAACTGTTCCACGTCAAACATGTCAAACTGTTCCACGTCAAACATGTCAAACTGTTCCACGTCAAACATGTCAAAATGTTCCACGTCAAACATGTCAAAATGTTCCACGTCAAACATGTCAAAACGTTCCTCTTCAAAATTTAAAAAAACATTACACGTCAAATAATGGGAAAAAAACATTCCTTTTTAAACATGTTAAACCGTTCCACGTCAAACATGACAAAATGTTCCACGTCAAAATTTAAAAAAACATCACACGTCAAATAATGGGAAAAAACATTCCTTTTTAAACATGTTAAAACGTCCCACGTCAAATAATGGAAAAAACATTCCTTTTTAAACATGTTAAAAGTCCCATTTTAAAAACATTCGTTTTTAAACGTCAAAAACCGTTCCACATCAAATATGTCAAAACGTTCCGTGTCAAACGTTTAAAACGTGAAAACAAGCGTTCAGCGCCATGCACCTGACACTCAGTGGGCGTGACCATTTCGTAGGGTCGACGGTGGCGCCCTCATTTTTTTGGGGTTGTTCTCCCGTCATTTTTCATCGCGGGCTAATGTTCGTAGATTGAAAAGGACGTGAACGAATGAGTTTAAAAATAATTAGAAATTAGTGGATGTTTGCGCTCACGAACATCTCAATTTGTTGGCCCTCCTCCTCCTCCTGGGGTGTGTGTCAACTAGACAGCATTATCATGCGAAGCACTTTTCAAAACTTCATTATTATGCTAATCCTAACCGAGAAAAAAAAATGGCGAGGGGGAGGATCATCCTTAGTACGCGCATGCCACCACCAGGGTGCGGTCGAGCAGCTTCTCCAGAAACTCAACCCCACTTCGCTTAGAGTGATCCCAATATCGTAAACTGCTTCAGATAGATAGGATTATCGGATGAGAATTTCTTGAAATTTACTAGAAATTACGTGTGCTGGCCGTATTTTAGATCGAAATTCGTGAGATATATCTCGGAAATTGCTTCAGATTGAAATCTCAAAAACTATTTCAGAAAGAATTTTATGAAATATTGAATTTTATATGAATAAAAAAAAAAGGTTTTTTTTCAGAAAACCACTTCAGATTGAAATTGATGATATACCTCGTAACAGACAGAATTTTCAGACTACTTCAGACACAATTTTCAGGCTACTTTAGACAGAATTTTCAGACTACTTCAGACACAATTTTCAGGCTACTTTAGACAGAATTTTCAGACTAATTCCGACAGAATTTTCAGACTAATTCAAGACAGAATTTTCAGACTAATTCAGACAGAATTTTCAGACTACTTTAGACAGAATTTTCAGACTACATGTATTTCAGACAGAATTTTCAGACTATGTGTACTTTATGTATCTTCAAGTGGACGGAATTCTCAGACTAATTCAGACGGAATTTTCAGACTACTTCAGACAGAATTTTCAGACTAATTCAGACAGAATTTTCAGACTAATTCAGACAGAACTTTCAGACTAATTCAGACAGAGTTTTATGAATAATCTCAATAATCTCAAAGGGAGATTTTATGAAATATTCCGGAAACTACTTAAAATAAAAGTTTATTATTATTATTACTATTATTATTTTTATTTCAGAAAACTACTTCAGATTGGAATCGACGATGAACCTCGTAAATTACTTCAGACAGAATTTCACGAACAATTTCGTAATCTTATTTAGGTATAGCGACATTATAAAACATCTCAGAAACTACCTAAGTTAGATAAGTTGAGTAAGTTAGTAATGTTTTTACGCATTCACTCTCTATCGAAACATTAAATGACCACCGAAACATTCGAACCAACTTTCGAATGCCACGCTCTTAAGTTGACCATTACGACCACGTGGTCAGCGCTTGACCACGGGTCACCATAAGCGGATTTCAGGCCGCCATTGAAAAAAAGTGCATTGTATGCAAAGGCAGGCGAGGCTATCGATGACTTTTTTTTCGCCGCCAGGTGAGCCATCAAAGATGACAACTCCGATCCTAACCTGGTAACAAATTACACACTTCTTCATTCCCCACCCCCTAACCAATGACAGGCGACAAGATTTATGGAAGCGGCCGAAATAAAATTCAAGACGTTTTTATCTGGTCATCAACACGAAAGGGACGAGCGGAAAACACAATGGCGCCTCCCGCTGACCGACTCACCAGATGGCGCCTCCTTCAAAATATGCCCGAGAAAAAGACGGTTGGAACCGGAAACGGAACGATTAGGAAAGTCAAAAATGCCATAAACGACGAAATTTATGAAGTGCCCCCGCAAATAGGGGGGATTACGTCAATTACGGTATGACCTTAGGTCGAGTAGGAAATTGTACAAAAATGGCGACTGTTATTGTCTTAGTTCGCGAGATTTCGGTTGCCGTGGTTACCGATCTTACGATTAAAGAACGCCATGTTCCAAGGTTGTCATGGTTTCCGATCCTGCAAAGAACTTCGTACTCCACGGTTGTCATGGCTACTGATCTTGCGAAGAACGCCATGTTCCAGGTTGCCATGGTTTCCGATCCTGCAAAGAACGTCGTGTTCCAAGGTTGTCATGGCTACTGATCTTGCGAAGAACGCCGTGTTCCACGGTTGTCATGGCTACTGATCTTGCGAAGAACGCCATGTACTTTCCAAGATTGTCATGGTTACCGATCCTGCAAAGAACGCCATGTTCCAAAGTTGCATTGTTAACGTTCCTGCAAAGTACGTCGTGTTCCATGGTTGTCATGGTTTCCGATCTTACAAAGAACGCCATGTTCCAAGGTTGTCATGGTTACCGATCCTGCGAAGAACTTCGTGTTCCACGGTTTTCATGGCTACTGATCTTGCGAAGAACGTTATGTTCCACGGTTGTCATGGCTACTGATCTTACGAAGAACGCCATGTTCCACGGTTGTCATGGCTACTGATCTTACGAAGAACGCCATGTTCCACGGTTGTCATGGCTACTGATCTTGCGAAGAACGCCATGTTCCACGGTCGTCATGGCTACTGATCTTACGAAGAACATGTTCCACGGTTGTCACGGTTACCGATCCCGCAATGAACGCCATGTTCAACGGTTTCCATGGTTACCGTTCTCTCCTAAACACCCTCATTTCTCTAATAAATAGGAAATAATTGACGCGTCCCATTCCCGCATCAAAAACGACACAACTAAACCAATTTTTGGCTTATTTATTTTTTTGAGACAAAGTTAATTTTGATGGACTAAAAAAACATTTAGTTAACATTTAATAAATCGATAAACGCTTAATAACAACGACACAAAATTAGAATTTTATATAACCTTTCAACTTTTTGACTTTTTTTTACCAAAAAAAAGCGCAAATGGACAAATTTTTGAGTTGTGTCGGTTTTCAAAGCGTGTCATTAGCCCCCTTAAAATCGCCATTTCACGACAACTATATAACGAACAGGCGTTAAAATTCGATGACGAGTTTAACATTTTTTTTCAAATCTGAAACGTCCCTCCCCCTAACGCGTACTTCTTCACCTGTCCCCGTCGTTTTATCTCACTCTCTCCGCCAGAGGGGGTTTAAGGGGGGGGGGGGTGCGGGGGCATCATCCATTGTGCTCCGTGAGCATGCCTAATAAGCTATTTTCTGTTATGACAGGGCTTTAAATGTTTCATTGGCGTTATTTGTCGATTCGACCCCCTTGACCCCAGCGTCTTTAATCAAAATGGATGCCACTAGCCCCTCAGACTGCCTGCTAGGGGGCGCGCGTGTAATTAATTGAAATGCAACTTAAAATGACGAGCGTGTAATGAGAAAAAAAAACAGCACACTTTCCTTACTTCATCCATCATCCTTAAAGCTCGAGGGGGGTTTAGGGGGGGGGAGGGGGGTAAGGGGGTTCCCCTTAGCAATTCGAGTGTTTCAGTTTACGCCCTTTTATATGCGGGCGCATGAATTTGGACATTTTTTTTTGGTTAAGGGGGAGGAGATGAGCACGACTCAGACTCGACTTCATGACTAAATTATGTAATGTAGAAGTTGGACAAGATTTTGGGCAGTCCCGAAATACTCTCTTACTCCCCCCCCCCCCTTAGACCGGTCGTGGTCAGGCTTTAGACGAGATTGGGGGGCGCTTAGGGGGTCTGGGATGAGTACGGGTCCAAAGTGGTTGCTGGAGCAAGAGCTGAAAGTTTAAATCTCGAAAACTACTTAAGATAGAAAGCTTGTTTTAAAATGCAGTCTACTAAAACTGTAATGAGCTATACTACGATGTTCGAGTTTTGTAGACTTCTGTCTGAGTATACCCTCGTATATTCCAGACTTCTGTCTGAGTACACCCTCGTATATTCTAGACTTTTGTCTGAGTACACCCTCGTATATTCCAGATTTCTGTCTGAGTACACCCTCGTATATTCCAGACTTCTGCCTGAGTAAACCCTCGTATATTCCAGATTTCTGTCTGAGTAAACCCTCGTATATTCCAGACTTCTGTCTGAGTACACGTACCCTCGTATATTCCAGACTTCTGTCTGAGTGCACCATCGTATATTCCAGATTTCTGTCTGAGTAAACCCTCGTATATTCCAGATTTCTGTCTGAGTAAACCCTCGTATATTCCAGACTTCTGTCTGAGTACACCCTCGTATATTGCCGACTTCTGTCTGAGCACCCTCGCATATTCCAGACTTCTGTCCGAGTACACCATTGAATATTCCAGATTTCTGTCTGAGTACACCCTCGTATATTCTAGACTTCTGTCTGAGTACACCCTCGTATATTGCCGACTTCTGTCTGAGTACACCTTCGAATATTCCAGACTTCTATCTGAGTACACCCTTGCATATTCCAGACTTTTGCCTGAGTACACCCTCGTACATTGCCGACTTCTGTCTGAGTACACCCTCGTGTATTTCAGACTTCTGTCTGAGTACACCCTCGTATTTTCCAGACTTCTGTCTGAGTATAGCTGCGTATATTCCGGACTTCTGTCTGAGTACACCCTCGTATATTGCAGACTGCTGTCTGAGTACACCCTCGTATATTTCAGACTTCTATCTGAGTATTGAATTGAATTGATTCAATTGAATTGAATTGAATTGAGTACACCCTCGTATATTCCAGATTTCTGTCTGAGTATACCCTCGTATTTTCCATTTTTCCTATCTCCAAAACTACTTGAGATAGAAAACTGCTTTAAACTGTATTTTACTTCGAGCGTAATAACATTTTCGATGTTCGATTTATGGAAAAATAATATTTTTTCGGAATTTTCATAATGAGCTGCCATTTTGGCATGTTTTTTTTTTTTTGAATAATTTATCTCGGAAACTACTCAAGATAGACGAGTAGAGTAAAAACGTGACTTAAGCATCATTTAACGTTCCATAAAATGGCAACCGCAGCAATAAGTTTCCATAAACGTTACTCGAGTTAGAAACTAAATAATAAATAACCAATTCTAGTCCACTCGTTGAAGATTTTTAAAATTTAAAACTTCACAGTTGGAATTGGAAGGCGTGACTTCCGGTTTTTTCTTTTAAAGTCGAGCACGGTGACGTCACTTCCCACGCTCCAGAATTGAGCGGTTACGCCTCGTCAGATGGCGCCCGATCCGCCCAAAACCGCATTCCAAAGTACGTGTATCGTTGCTCGGTTAGGGAGCGCCGTAGCATTCATCCTAACTGTCACTGCTCGTTACAAATGAGCCATCACAATGGCGGAGCAGCGGGTAGCCATTTCTAAAGAAGCAACTAATATTCTCGCTTGCACCATGACGCGGTAATGTCATAAGGGTCATTAAAGATTACGCGCTACGGCGCTCCAACGAGGATCCTTCATAAAGTCCATACTCCTTCCAAATAGCAGTTAACAGCGCCACCTATCGAACAATTTCACATTGCATTTAAATTAAATATGAATTGCGTGGAAAATAAATCGTATTATTGAGGGTATACAGGGTCCCCCCAGAAATTTCATTTTCAACTTCCCTGACTTTTCCCTGACTTTTCCAGGTTTGAAAAAAAATTTCCCTGACCAA
>JAQGAO010007426.1:0-11307 GCA_034697705.1 Ommatoiulus sabulosus
CTCTCCACCAGCCCATCCGCCTGCTGGTGGTAGGGGGTCGAACAGCGGTGAGTCACTCCGAACTCCTGCACAAAGGCATGGAATACCTGACTTTTTTGGGGAGTACCACTATCGGAGACCAAAACCCTTGGGACTCCAAACCTGGAGAACAACCTACATAAGAACTTCACCAAGGTGGCCGCATTCTGGGCCCGAGTGGGACAAGCCACACAAAACCGGGTCGCATAATCCACGGCCACCAAAATCCCAGAAACTCCCCATACAGCCTTGGGGAGAGGGCCGACAAAGTCAAAGCCCCACATCTCCGCGGGTCCCAATGCTTCAATCGGGTGAAGTTCCCCCGCCGGTTTCAATTTCACCTGTTTAATTTTTTGGCACACGTCACAAGACGCAATATAGCCCGTGACTGACTTGCGCCAGGACGTTTAAAAATAAGCCCGAGACACCGCCGCAATAGTTTTAGACACCCCAAAATGTCCCGCAAAGGGGTCGTCATGACACTGGCGGAGGACCTCCTGACGCAATTGCGAGGGAACCACCAACAACAACCGGGGAATATCCCCCGGGACAAAAAAGTACAAAATACCAGATAATTCCCCATAACCCCCTGGAGACACCTGCGCCAGGGGCTTCCACGACCGCAAAGCCGCCAAGTCCGGATCCTTCTGCTGCTCAGAGGCCACATCCACCTCTCTACTCAAGGCAAACAGAAACGCATCATCCTCCACCTCATGAGGCACCAAAGGCAAGGGGAATCTGCTCAAACAATCCGCATTTTTTTGCAGACTTCCCTTGCAGTACCGTACGGAGTAGTCGAACTCCTCCAAGCGTGCAACCCAACGTGCCAGCCGCGATGAGGGATCGCACACGTTTCGTAAAAAGCACAATGCGTGATGGTTGGTCACCACCGTGAAGTGGTGACCGAACAAATAATGCCGGAATTTGTCGGTCGCCCAAACCACCGCAAGTGCCTCCAGCTCCGTGACCGCATACCGCGTTTCCGCGCCAGATAGTGTTCTGCTTGCATAAGCCAAAACGCGCTGCGAGGCTTCTTCTCCCTGCTGGAGGACTGCTTTAAGCCCCAATAAAGAGGCATCCGTATATAAGAATAATGGTAGCTCGGGGTTGAACATAGTCAACACCGGGGCCGTGGTCAGTGCCTGCTTCAAGGCCTCAAATGCCGCTTGGAAGTCCTTCGACCATAAAAACGGGGATTTCTCACTAGTAAGAGCTATAAGGGGCGCCGCAATCCTTGAGAAACCTTCAATGAAACGGCGGTAGTAGCCAGCCAATCCCAAAAAGCTACGAACCGCCGTCCGAGAGCCAGGCACCGGAAACGCCAAAACCGCCACGATTTTATCCGGGTCCATGGTGATGCCCTCCTTACTAACCATATGCACCAGATAACGCACTCGCCGAAACCCAAAAAAACATTTGCTGGGACGCAACCGAAGGTTATTGGACTCCAAAACCCGAAAGACCTCCTCCAAATTAGTCAAGAAGCACCCAAATGTACCAGCGAATATAATAATATCGTCGAGGTACACCAAACATTTGTCTTAACGTAGTCCCAAGAGGACCTGATCTAGGCTTCGTTGCATCGTTGCGGGGGCATTACACAGACCAAAGGGCATCCGTAAAAATTCGTAATGCCCCTCACAACACGAGAACGCCGTTTTCTCCCAATCCTGTGGGGACATTGGCAACTGCCAATATCCCGACATCAGATCGAGAGTCGCGAACCAATCCGCCCCTTGCAGAGAATCCAGCGCATCATCGATGCGCGGGATTGGGAAAGAATCCATTTTCGTTTGAGAATTCACCCTCCGGTAGTCAATACAAAAACGATAAGAACCGTCCTTTTTCCGAACAATGACCACCGGACTCGCATAGGGGCTCTTGCTCGGCACAATAATCCCATTAGAGAGCATCTCAGTCACTTCCTGCTTAATGATATCCCTAACCGCGGGGGAGGTCCTTCTCGGGGGTGGATAAATCGGGGGAGCGCCCTGCGTATCAATAGAATGAGCCGGTAGCGTACTCAAACCAAATTCCGCTACCGAAAGGGCAAATACCGAACGATACCTTCCCAATAGGGCCAGCAATTTACTCCTATACTCCGCGGACAATGCTGGGTCCAAATTAAGCGCCTCCTCAAACCTAACCCATTCCTCGGCCGACATAGGAAGCGACCGTGAGGCCGCATATTCCTTCACCGGTACGATAACGTCATCGTCAGGTAGCGGGGCGGCCAGCGCCAACACGTGGCCGCCGCGCAACCGAACCGAAGCAGGTGAAAGGTTCACCACCTCAAATGGGCGGGATAACGACTTATCCGACAAAAACACTCCGTACGCCGGCCGAACCTCTAAAGCCCCCCCTCGAGGGGGAAGTAACATAACCCGTTCCCCCACCGGGACTCGCTTCGACACAACACAGGGAACCTGCGTGATCGAACAGGGTGCCAAGACCGTCGGGGCGGCCAACAACACCGGGTAGCTAGCCACACGACAAACCCAACCATTACCAACAGGTGGTGGTGTAGCTCCGGAATCTAGGTCCAGAGGGAGGCCCCCCCTTCCTTACTGGGGCATCGTGTAAACCTAGCCTGGGCCAACGAAAACGTAACACTAGGATCATCTCTGAAAACAAACACCCCCTCGTCCGCCCGTACGTTTAGCCGGGAAGAACGAGCAAAATCCCATCCCAAAAGCATAAAGTCCTCGGTCGTATCGGTAGGCTGAGGGATCACCCGAAATCTAAAGGTCACAAACCGATTCAACACCCACAATGTCAGCTCCACCGATTCTGTGCACGCTATGCGCGCCCCAGACGCGCCTACCACAAAACCTGGGCCACCCCCAGCTGCACTGTCACTCGCAATCCCCAACCTATCCAACAATAGCCGTGCAATAATGGATACATCCGATGCGGTGTCATATAAGGCAAACATTGGCATTCCTTGGCAAAATAATCGAATAACTGGTGTGTCATCCTCCGACCACATCAGTCTATTCGCCGCGGGTCCCCGATTAAATTTAAATTGTTTCTCCACTGGGAGGGGGCACTCCGCCCGAATGTGGCCCATTTCCCCACAACCAAAACAGGGCAACTTCGTCATATCCCTTTTTGGGGCCGCCGTTGCCAATTCTGCCGAAGCCTGGGATTTCGCCGTATCTCCCCCTTTTGCCCTAGCCCCCGATTCACCTGGCTTTGACGCATACCGTGCCGCCCGTTTAACAAAACCTGGCTCCAACCCCAGTAAATAACGCCTATACGCAAGCAACGGCTTATGCTCCTTATTCCTCATCCTGTCCTCGTAGTATGGCAATAAGCCCTTCCCTATGTTATTTCTGATCATAGACTCGGACATCTTCGGATCTAACTTGGAGCACAACGTTTCAACCGCCATAATATAAGCTCTAACGGGTTCGTCCGCTGTCTGCTTCCTATGCGTCAGCTGCGCCATTAAGTCCGTCTCACAGGTAGGGTTAAAAAAGTATTCGTGAACCCGTTCCCGAAAATCCACCCAGCTCAACCCAACTAGCTGCTTACTATGGATTTTTAACCAATCCGCGGCTAAACCCTTAACATGTGTACGAAAAAACAGCGGCCAATCCGCCTCCGGAATTCATTCCGCCCGTGCCGTGGCCTCAAAGGCTTCCAAGTGCCATTCAACATCCCCTGTGCCATCATAACACGGCAGCGACTCAGGCCTAAATTGCGTAACCGCAAATTGGGCCGCCGGAGGGGCCTGTGCGACTATCGGCGTAGCCGAAGGGGCCTGTGCAATTATCAGCGTAGCCGACGGGGCCTGTGCATTTATCGACGTAGCCGAAGGGGTCTGTTCGATTATCGGCTTAGCCTCAGGGGCTGCCGGCGCCGCATGTTTTGCAATCTTGCCTAACGCATCCCTACATTCCTTTCGATCGCCCTCTGACCCCATACCCGAGGACAACCAAAACTCCACCACCTTCATCGCATTCTTCACATCCGAAAACGGGATCGGTGCTTGTGCACCCGGTCCCGCCGATGGGCCCCCTTGAACCTTATCTCCCTCCTGACCAGATTTTTGGGGGGCACCCGCCTGAGCTCTCGTTTCAATTGGCATTATTCTATGCTAACAGGGTACCGAAAACGCGCACCTTCACCATGTAAGGTCGGGGTCCCGCCCGTTAACCCCGAACCCGACCTAATCCTAGCCCAATCTTCCCCGTAAGAAGGAAACACCTCACGCCTCGTACGTAAACGAAAGACTTTTATTAGAGGTCCCAACAGGGGACAGCAAAACGCGCATAAAACGAATAAACAAGAGGGGGGCGGCCAACAGGGCAGCCTCCCGTAAACAACAAGAAAGGGGCCCAAGGGCCAATACTCACACGCGCCAAGCAGAGGGCCTAACCGGCCTCGCGTTACACCCGAGCCACACGAACACGTCCCCAAAGGGCAAGAACCCAACCTGGGCCCGAAGGGGAACCAAGGGCAGCCGAGACCACGGCTGTGCACCAACCTAACCCGGACGACCTCTCGTCTAGCCAACCTAATCGGCCGAAATCCAGCCAGGGAGTGAGCGCCCAGCTGGGCAGCTCACTAGCTTAAATAGCCCACGCAGCATTCCTACCTGGAATGCAGCGTGACCTTTACCCCAGGTGCGGCTGCCCCTGACAAACCATAAAGCTTTGCAGAACTATGATAAAACAAAACTGCCAGTTCATTGAAGATCTAATAGCAAGGCATGGGTAACTGCAGTTGTTTTTGAAGACTGGTTTACCACCTGCTTTTTACCAGAGGTAAAAGCTTTTTGCAAAGACAGCAATATTCCTTTCAAGATTTTGCTCCTTATAGACAATGCTCCAGGCCATTCACAAACATTGGATGGGTTAAACCCTAATATTCGAGTGGCATTCTTACCACCAAATACCACATGAATATTGCAGCCAATGAATCAATGTTTCATAGCCACTTTTAGGTTAAACTTCTTAAAAAGAACATTCATCATGTGTATCACAGCAATTGACACTGAAGATGGAACAAGACAAGAAGTCCTAACAAAATTCTGGAAAAGCTACAGTATCCTAGATTGCATCAAAACTATAAGGGATGATTGGAATGACATTAAGGAAACTACAATGAAAGGAGCTTGGAAAAAATTATGTCCAGTTTGTTGAAGGCTTTGAAGAACCTGTGGCAAATGTAACTGAAAATATTCTTGAGATGGCAAAGCAGTTACAGCTGAAAGTGGAGCCTGAAGATATAACATATAACGTAACTTATGGCATTCCATGATGAACCCCTCAGCAATGAAGATCTTCAGGAACTTGTACAAGATAGAGAAGAGGATGTGCATGAGGAGACCGAAATTGTAAAGCAGGCTATAGGCCTTAATTCCAAAATTCTATTAGAAGTTTTTCACCATCTGAATAGTGCAATAACTATTTTTGAAAAAAATGATCGGGACTTTGAAAGAAGTTCAAAAGTCAATGCTAATGTATTTCCGGGGCTTATGCCTGTTACGGAGAAATCTACAGAGAAAGAATACAGCTGCAATTCAAACTTCTTTAGACACCTATGTGAACATCCCTATTATGGCGCATCACCCAGAAAATAGCCAACACCATTAAGGCGCGTATCCAGTTACAAAACTTTGTCGATTTCATGAAAAAATTTTACAAAAAGTTTCGTGCAACATTTTATATGAAACTTTGTGTAATGGCGTCCCAAGTAACAATAATCCGGCGGCCCAACGCCAGCCTTCCGTCGGCTTGCCGCCCATGCGATGGCGGCGGGACGTCGGAAACCATCGGTCTCCCGACGTCGAAATGTCACACGGGCGGACGTCCCCCCGCCCCTAAGGCCCGACGTCGGCCCACCCCTAAAGCCCGACGTCAGCCCGCCGCTACGGATCAACGTCGGGGGGACGTCGGAATGTCGCGCGGGCGGACGTCCCCCCGCCCCTACTGCCCGACGTCGGCCCGCCATCCGGGACAGGCCTAACGTTAGCCCTAAAACATAATTAATTTAAATAAAAATAATTTCATTTCAATTATCAATCTAATACTATTTGCAAATAACATACTGTACATAGACATTAAAGACATTGCCAATTCAATTAAATTAATAAGAAATGTTTGTTGGAACTTACCCTGGTTTCGATCCTGCAACCTACCATCCATAGAGACATCATGCTATCCACTGAGCTATCTGGACTTAGTTCTTAAACATTTCTTAAGATGTGTGAATTTTTTTAGCGAATTTTATGATTTTTTTGGTTTCAGTAAATTATAATTTATATATTTTAATAGATATTTTATTCAATTAATTTTCAATAAAAATAAGTTTTTAAAGTTATTGAAGGTCGATAGTTGAAGGATTGAGGGTTTAACGTCGGCAAAAGGACGGATTGCGACCGTCATTTTTTAGGAGGCAATCCACTGGCGGTTCGACGTCGACAAAAGGACGGATTACGACCGTCATGTTTTGGGTGGCAAACCACCGGCGGTCCAATGTCGAAAATAGGGCGGATTACGACCGTCGTTTTTTGGGTGGCAAACCACCGGCGGTCCAACGTTGGCAAAACGGCGGATTACGACTGTCGTTTTTTAAGGGGCAAATCACCGGCGGTCCAACGTCGGTAAAAGGGAGGATTACGATCGTCGTTTTTTGGGTGGCAAACCACCGGCGGTCCAACGTCGACAAAAGGGCGGAGTACGACCGTCGTTTTTTGGGTGGCCAACCACCAGCGGTCCTACGTCGGCAAAAATGCGGATTACGACCGTCGTTTTTTAAGTGGCAAACTACCGGCGGTCCAACGTCGGCAAAAGGGCGGATTACGACCGGCGTTTTTTGGGTGGCCAACCACCGGCGGTTTGATGTCGGCCAAACTTTGGATTCTGACCGTCGTTTTCTAGGCGGAAAACCCCCGGCGGCACGACGGGGTATGCCGCCCAAAAAACGTCCGTCGGAACTCGACGTTTTGCCGACGTTGGACCGCCGGTGGTTTGCCGCCTTACAATGTTAAACCGCCCATGCCGTCCAAAAACCGACGTCGGCCAGACGTTGTAGTGTTACCTGGGGTGTTTCATCAAGCCACTCGACTACCGGTGGATCAAAAGGTGCTTCGGAAACACTCTTTACAGCGCATGCGCGAAATGGGTGGTGACGTTAGTTTTTCTATTTAGTTTGGGTTCCATCGTCTGCCAGTTTTGCTAAGGCAGACAACGTCGTCCCTGGATTTCTTTCAAGACAAGCGTAAAATGTAAGTGCTTTATTTAATCTATAATTAATCGAATTTAAATTTCAGCCTCGTTGATTTTTAAACTAAAATCGACGATAAAAAGAATAATGTATTTTAATCAGCATCCGAACTTCGGACATTGTCGCACTACGTCTATAGGCCTAGGAGTTGAAAACCGTCCTATTTTGGATGTTAATTTTAATTTGCATTTTGAATTCAATAGTTGTAAAATTTACAATCTAACATCGCCTTGTGGATTTCAGATTTTCAATCAACAAATCGGCATTTTTTGCCATATACTGTAGCTTAAAAACGAGTACATGTACTTATAGCCTACGTAGTAACGTAGCCGCAATGTATATGTAGGCCTACTTGACGCGTTTTAAAACGAAATAAACAGACGCAACCCAAGCAAATGCCTGATTCCTCCTCATTTTAATAAAATTACCCCTCCCATACAATAGCAATACATTTAATCATATTTTAAACGATGATGGTGATCACCCCGCTGAAAAAAATATTGAACTGAAATGAACGAAAACGGTGTTGTCCATCTTTGTTTCATTGGATTGTTTTGTGTAGTGGATACACAATGTTTCCGATACTTGTTTTGTGGAACCGATTGCATGAATCAATATTTTATAAAATCTTGTTGTGATGTTCTGTAGTGGATACGTGCCTTTAACATCCACTGCAATTCCAGCTCGTTCCTTGGGTCAACAAGGAACATTCCTATGCACACATTAGGCCCTAACGAGTTGAGGCTTAATTAATTAAAGGGGAAATAGATTGAGGAACCCCACCCAGTAGCCCTAATGAATGCAGAAGTGCTAATTTCAAATCCTGCCAAAAGTGAGAGTTGAATACTAATTCTGCAATATAATTTAATAAATTAAACCCTCCCCCTTTCTAGATTAATAGAAAAGGAGAGAGTTTTTCCATTGGAAATCAGTTGAATTTTGGGACTTTAACCAGGCAATATCTTTAGGGTAGTGCGGTTACCCTATGTTCTCAGATGGCAGAGGTAACTATTTATTTCTAATTTAGTAAGGGGTTTACTGTATGATAGGTGTTCATTGCTAGAGTTATTAGTTCAGCTATTACATGTTCCCCCGATAGGATAGATTGTTGTTCTGTTCCGCAATTAAGGAATTGAAATGTTGTTTGCTATGATTTGATTTGAACTCACTTGCCATGTTTCAGTTAGGTAATAGCTTATGGATAGGCGTTAAAACGATTAAAGGAGACGTTCAGTAACAACAGTATTGCATTAATAGATTCTATGAAAAGCAGCCTACAAAATCTGAAAAACATAGATTCGGAAAAAGACTCTGCCAGATCTAATCTTCAAAATGAAGTTGATGCATTAATAAATGAATCTAAGATTAGTGGAGAAAATCTATCACAAAAAGCATATGATAAAAACATGCCTTATTTTATCTATAATGGAAACATGCAAAAAGTAACCACAGGATTACCCCCGAACACATATGTATTTTTGACACCAATTTTAAGTAAAATGCTTGGCTTTCAAGATGAAACAACACTTCAAAATAACAATGGTACACCAACATATGTTAAAAGTAATAATACTGTTAATATCAGCAGTGATGTTAAATCAACTCTGCATTTACACAAATATTGTGAAGAATGAATACATGGGAGATGTATTAGTACCTTTGTTACGAATTGTGCATATTGACGATAATGATTGAATGCATATAACAAAAAACATATCCTCAATCCTTTTACAAGCCAGTTTCTTTACGCTACATAGATATAATTGAAATTGATATAAGAGACATGTAGGGTAGAAATATTCATTTTCCTGATGGAGACATAATAGGGAACAAGTTGCATTTCCGTCATCGGTGTCTATCTATTTTTATCAATGTGAGTTAAATATCATTGTTCAAATTCTGCTGATCCATTTTGTAAATATTATAAGGCACAAGCTGCCTATGATCTTCCAGTATTTAGTGGACCACGCAATCAAAGAGGGCATTAGTTTTTCTCTAACCTATTTCGGTTTGCTGTTCCCTTATTGAAGAAAAGTGGCATATCCTTGGCAAAACATTTACTAAACAATGGACAAAATATCGTAACTGACGTGGAAGCTGGGCAATCCATAGGTGATTCAGCAAAAAGATTTCTTGAAACTGGAAAAAATGTTCTTGGGTCACTGGTGGGACGAGGACGAAAAAGGGTGAAAAACGAAAGTCAACAAAATCAAAAAGATCACACATGAACTGTTCGAAGACGCGAAAAGCCACATGCAATAAGAAAGCTGATATATTTTTAAAATGAGTTATCTGCCACATCATCTGTCTAGTGAAGCCGTGAAATATGAAGTAGATGTAAATAGTGTTCCACCAACTTAAGTTTGTATTTAAAGCTGCAAGGATGGAGACTTTCTACCTATAGCACCAATACAGGGATCAAATCATTTAGAATTTTTCATACCAGGAAGTGGCTAGGCTTACTTAGATCTGCCAATGCCTACCTGCATCGTACAGTCCGAATCTTACTGGAGAATGAAAACAAAATCTCGTATGGTGCTAAAGTTGCACCTGTCAACAATTTCAAGCACAGTCTGTTTAGTGAAGTTTTCATGAATTTGGGGGATAAGCTAATCACTCACAAAGACCAGGAATACAGCTACAAAGCTTACTTTAAAACCACTATTTCATCTGCCCAACTCCATGGAAAATCCTTCTTAAGTGCTGAGATGTACTACAAAGATAAAAATCTTTCCAAAATGACCCTACCATAGCTGATAAAGGGTGTAGGCTTAAAAAACGACATACAAGAGCCAAGAACAGTGAAAAAATTGACATGATGGAAAGATTAAAGCTAGACATTTTTGAACCAGATAAACTTATAGTAAATGATGTGGATGTTCGCATAAAAATGATTTTAAGTAAACCCGAGTTTTGCTTAATTGTGGCTGACGGTGATAAAAACAAATATAAAATTAATATTATTAATGCCACTTTATACACGGATAAAGTAACGATGAGCCCGCCAATTATTTTAGCACATGCTAAAGGTGACAATGAAGAGAAATTTAAGTATACTGTTAAGCGCACAGAATGTTGTACATTCAGTGTTGGAAAAGGATTACGTGAAATACATATACCAAATGCATTTAAAGGCCCACAGCCCACATTCATTATGATGGGTTTGATAAATAGTACTGCGAAGAATGGAGATATAAAACTAAATCAATTTAACTTTAAACATAAAAACTTGAGTTCATTCTCTGTTCACATCGATGGTGAACAATAACCCACCGTTTCATTTCAGCCTAAATTTTACTTCAAATGAGTGGGTGAGACCATATCAGGAATTCTTCAAAGCAGCTGTACAGTATTAAGGCAGCATTGGACTAGAAATTTCATTTTAAGAATATGGGAAAGGTAACACCTTGTATGCCTTGGACTGGACACCTGATTTAAGTGGCTTAGATGGTACACATTTCCACCTGATAAAAACTGGCACAATGCGTATTAACTTAAAATTTTAAAATGCGCTTGATAAAAATATGAGTCTTGTGGTGTTTGCAGCACTTTAAAACAATCGAAATTGACAAAACAAGAAACGTGACCACTGATTAATAACTCTATCGATACATCACAACTGGACGTGGCTGAGTGGTTAGCATTCTCACCTCGCATTCGGAAGACCCAGGTTCGCTTCCGGGTCGGCTATCCTCGATTGTGGTATTACCCAATTAAAGGAAATATAATTTAATTGTAGTGTTGGGATCCATTACTAAGGATCCCCCTGCCAAATGGTACTAATCTACTGACTGCCGGATAATACGTTGAAATTGAAAATTTGTTATATCACCACTCCGCAACTAGACTTGCATTTGGTGGTGTCCTAACCATTGATAAACTTCCACTTAATGCTAATCATGAATGTTATATTATTAACCTAGACAAGCATTCAGAACCAGAATCACATTGGGTTGCTGTTTATTTTCTCTCTTTGGGAAATGGTGAATATTTTGATAGCTATGGATTAGCTCCACACCTATATGAAATTCAAGAATTTTTACATCGAAATAG
>JAQGAO010007427.1:0-11307 GCA_034697705.1 Ommatoiulus sabulosus
CTGTGTCTTACAAGCCTACTTCCCGATTTCCGAATAAGAATGTTCCGAACATTCTTATAAAATTGTCGACCTTAAGCATGGCTAAGTTAATGTGTCACTGGGAGCAAGGACATTTAAAACGCACTAGCACAATTTAGCCCGCTGGGTGGCGCCAGTGGTCGGTAAGTAAGTTTCTTAATTAGTAAGTGCTAGCGTGCTCTCACCCTAACGTTTTTGTTATTTTTCCATTTATTTCCACCCAAATAACGATTAAAATTGATCAGAAGGGAAAAGTTGGATCAACTTCAACTGGTACGGATGCGGTTGCAAATGTATAAACATCACTTAGCCCCACCTACTGTCATGTGTGCATGCGCGTCCACGTGACGCACGTGACATCCATTTGGTGGATGTGAATAGGCCATTACGATAAATTTTCTCGGCTGCAAATCAGGCTTTTAAAAAATATTTTTCTTAGTAGCATTGAAATATTTGCTTAGGCATTCATCTACATGTATTTATAGATGTTGGGTGATTGCCAAAAGGTTAATTGTGTTTGTAAAATTTAGAATGGAGAAATGTACTAGTACGTGCATGCTTCAGTTTCTTTCTAACCTCAGAATACATTGTATGTACATGTATGCTTTAGTTTCAGCGAACAAATTTATGTGCACCGAACTTTCTTCTTTTGTTTAGTTAACATAAAAATTAACATTACTGTCATTTTCCCAGATTTCTCCTATTGAAGTTGCAATTTTGTTTCGACGAGAAAATGTTCCCAATCTGGAGTGTTCGTTTTCTTAATTGTCAATAAATTCTGCTCATCAGTGGCGTGAATTGCTCCAAGTTTTCAGAAAATGCTGTGATAAATTCGCGTCGAATTTACGATACCGAGGAATGGTTCCACAGAGCATTCTTTATCTAATTTCTTGGGTCATTGCTGAGAGCCTTTACAGGGATTAAACCAGAAATGATTCGTAAAATTAACGGACGCATTTTATCTTTATGGTGGGGTATTTAACTTTTAGTAGTAACACGTACATGTACATGTACATGTAGATACTGTAAGTGCCGAAAGTAACCAAAATCCCGATTTGATCATTAAAAAGCATTTTTCGTTATCTTTAAGAGTTAGGGGGCAATTGAATGACCTTGGAAAATCTCCAACGAAATTATTGGTGCCGGAAGGTCTATGGCTAAGAGCACATGGAGACTTTAAAATTAAGAAATTTACTTACCGACACTAGCGTCACCAGGCGGGCTAACAACTGCTAATGCGTTTTCAATGAGCTTGCTCCAAGTGACACATTAATAGGGAATAGGTGACATATAGTGACACACAAGGAAATAGGGAAGGAGGCTTGTAAGACACAGTGGCACACGGAGCACTATTGGGCAAAAGTTCATGCGCGATATGGTCGTACCTCACTCGATTGTATGCAGCTTATGTACCGTAAAAACGTGCCTTCGCGCTCAAAATGAGATGCGAAATATTAATGCGCATGTGCGAGACATTTTCCGCGGCATGTTTGACCTTGCACAACGCATGCCAAGCCCACTGCTCATCAGGCGGATATCAGGGTTCACTTGGCGCACAAAAGCTGAAAAATTTGCAGCGGACAAAAAGTAGACGAAGTAACTTACATAATTTATAAGTCTCAATGTGCTCCCACCCACTGTTTATTTAATGCTGAAAACTTCTATAATGTACAAAAATGCCCGAAATGACAACTCATTTTGTCGCCCTAGCAGATTATGAAATCGACACTGTGCATGCGTTCACAGGGAGTAGAAATCTGAGAAGGCAAAATTCTTCTTGCTCGCTGAGCACCCAATTCTGCCTTGTAAACGAAGGAACCTTGGCAATTCGTCATACCAATGAATATTCAGGATTTGGTCACGTGGCTTGGCTCTTCAAAATAACCTTCGCATATTTATCATAATCGCTGAATTCTAAATCGAGCACAGTTCCAACGTCTCCCTGAGTACCCTTAATATAACTAGCCGTTTACCAATGGCACTTTTACGCTCAATCTCGAACTTTACGGTCCATATTTAGCGTTAATTGCTTAGCATTGATCCATCTTGTATCGATGTAGCAAACGCTGTCAATGGATCCCAGTTTAATGTTATACAAATATTTACTTTGGTATTCTGTATGGAAACGGTATACATGTACACTTCCGATGATCCTGATTATCCGGGGATGTTGGAAAATACATTTACCAGATTCATTTCCCGAATTAAAAGAAAGATTCAAAATAGGACACGAATGTACTGTAATTACAGTGGAACCTCATTAAGACGAGCTCTATTGATACAAATTTGTGAAAAAGTCGAACCTCGTTAAGACGAAGCTCGAGGGACGTCAAAATTTGCTCGTTTAAATCGTAGTTCATATTATCAGAAGTTGAATGGGAACTGGAAATTAGTTCGTACTATCATAAATTTGTTTTAAACGAGTTCGTTTTAATTAGTTGTCATTGTAGTTTGGACCAACTTCCCAAAACCAGCGGGCTATACGTCTGACTTCTGATAATATGAGCTATGGCTTAATTAAACGAATAAATTTTGATATCCCTTGAAATTCTACATAAAAAAAGATTAGAATGTACATGTGCACGTATAACGGCGTACACATAACTACGCAACTTCAATTTATAAACTGGCATTAAAAAAATAATGCTTTATCCAATTTAAGTGCAAAATGGATTCCACATATAAATCGCAACTTCATTACGAAAACACAAAACGCGGTAAAGTAACGTCACACCCTGGCAATGACGTCACGAACGCGCGGAGCTTCCGGTTCACTGGATTAGCAAAACACGTTCAGTATCGTGAGAAAACGTGATAATTCACACAGTTCAGTTTATTCTCCTGGGGGAGAAGACGATGAATTTCGTAATGAAACCAAAATTCGGCCAAATTATCCAGGTGCGTCGGATGCAGTGCACTCCGAAATACGGCCGCAAAAGATTCTCACCGGAATCCATCGCATCCCCCGCTGCCAACCACATTGCCGCGATTTTACGAGCGTCACAACTTAATCTTAACATTCCTCGCACATGGCCCTCGAGCCTGTATAAGGCTTTGGGGGAGGGGAGGGGGGGGGGGGAAGTGAGGGTAGAACGATCCAGGCTATTTGAACGTTGCGCATTGAGCCGTTGCTCAATCGGCCCACATCGAGCGGAATTCCTTCACAAAGTCGCTTTTCACAGGAAAAAACCCTGACACGATATAAAAAAAAAAGCGAGATCAATTTCGGGCGCGCGGATCTGCCGGATGCTGCCTCGATCTTCCATCTGCATTCCCCACTGACAAAAATCTGCATTCCCGAGCTGCGAAGAAACAGCACCAAGATGCTTTTTTACGCGTGCCTAGCATCCTTTTTTCTTCGCACTTTCTGAGAACAAATGTTTTCAGCAACGCCTGCAACTACACTAGCCCAAACTTGCTGAATGCGTAAAGATGTGCGCGTTTTCCACCTCATGTTTTCTGCTTTTTTGATCTGGGACAAATGCACTGGATACTCATGCCCAGTCTGTGCAAAAGAGACATACTAAGAGGCTATATACTGTATATGGAATGCAGGGCCTCGCATACCAGCATCGATTGGTCAAACTCAATACTAAATCAATAGAGACAAGACGAATAAAGCCAGATCTCCGGTATTGTTATAAAGTATTGAATATACCGGCCTGCCCTATATTGCAGAAAGTAACCGTCCTGAGAATCTCAAATGCCATTCTGAGCAGGTTTTGTGGCAAATGACAAAGCGTAACTGCACATATGCTTAAAAAATGATCACTGCCTCTTTTATCCTTAGGGTGCAAGCACAAAGAATACTTACATTCGACGTGCTTCTTTCAGCTTGTTTTCATCTTTTTGTTTCCAGCTTTGTGGCACACAATGAACGCTGATATCAGCGTGATGGTCAGTGTGCTTGGTGGCGCCACTGCGTGCGTTGTGCTAGATGAAACATTCCGCATAAAACCTTGCACATGCGCATTAGCATTAGCATTTCATGATGAGCGCAGGACACGTTTTTACAGTACATATATAGGCGGCATGGCTACACGTTTGACCAATAGCGATCCGTGTGCCACTCTGTGTCTTAAAAATCTGCCTTCGGATTTCCAAAAAAGAATGTTAAGAACATTCTTGAAATCTTATAAAGCTTATATCATCGTACTGTCTGATGATACGAAATTAAGATTTTCACCAGGCTGGTTGTGTGATTTTCAAACCATTTTAACGATCTAAATCCACATCGTTAGCGCATGGGAAAGCAGTACCCCCTGATGGACGACGAGTGAAAATGCCTTCCTGGCATATTTTACGAATTTATCTGATTAGGAGTTGGCAGCTAGAGCGGCTTGTCGAGTACGCGTTTCCGAGGTGGAAATCAAAATATTATTGAAAAGGCACGCAGCTAGTCTAATCACGTAAATCTCGAGTATTTACATAAGAGCGCCTTTAATTCATGGCGTTCAGTGTAGGCTACATGCCGTTATTTGCGTCGAAGTTGATGAATAGGCCTTGGAGAGAATTGAAATTGCTCGTGAGGCTGCTCTGCGCAGTTTTTCTATATCTGATCAAACACGATTCGAGCGGCCTATTGAAGCCGGCAGATGTCAAATGAATCTAATTGGTGAACTTGGACAAAGAGGGAATTCTGAAGCAATCTCAAAGCCATCTAACGCGTGTTACCTTAATTAATTCTAAAATCCTCGATGAAATCGGTGTTCCGGTTGTCGAGAGACACGAAGAAGCTGATTCGAGAAGTCGTTTTTCCACGAAGTTACGACTGCTTTCGAGGAAAATGCCCTTTTGATGTTAAGACAATCCGACAGAGCAAATAACAAGACATTAGCGTGTATTTTTCATGCCTGCTAGAAACACATCAGTAATGCAAAGCTTCTGAACATGCATTTCAAGTGAGCGCTTCAAAACAAAATATTTCAAACACGGTAGAAACCAGTTATTCCAATTTCTTACCCTAAAAAGTTTTACAAAATATAACAATGAATTGTACGTTTTTAAACGTTGATACCGGTATATAGAAATTGGGTTTATTCATTTTGGCTTTGTACAGAAGGACATGTATACCAGAGTTGCTCTAAAAACATCCGGTCGTATATACTGTATACATTCATTCGGACATTTCCATAAGTTAATACACGGCGATGGTCAGTGTTTGCGCTTATCGTAATCTTTCTGACTGACCGAATAAAGCTAACGTTACTTAGCGCACATGGCCATTAAGCAATAGCGTAGCACTATAGGCTACTCGAGGCATATACGCGACTATTCACGTATACAGTAAAGTGCGTGTTGTCAATTTCGATGTTGCCATCCAGAGTTGTTTGCAGGGCGCCACTCCTAATCCTATTTAATTAACAAAGATCTTTTGTTTATTGCAATTCCCCGACTGTCTACAGCCGTTGCAAGATGCGCGTCCTTTCTGGAATCAAGCAACCCTAATGCTGCGAGAATTGGCTTCACAACATCGTATGCCAGTTCCATAGAGAACGTGTTCCCTTTTCAACTCAGCAATATATCAGCGGATGGTATACCGATATGATCATTCAGCAACTTGAATTAAAGTCATATCCAATTACTTCGCGCATCATCCCTAAAGATATGACGGTATTAGCAACGCGAAACATTCGGGCTCCCTATAAGACGCGGCATAGCTATACATTTTAATATTTAAAAGCAATTAAAACATTAAAGTTGCATTAGTCAAAACTGTCTAAGTCCATTTCTTTTACCGTACGTGTTGATGCATGCTATAACAATACGTGTGTCGGTATCCAGTATGGTATATGAGTAAAATCATACCCCATGAAGTTCCATTGGATTATACTCTTATTGACAACGATCGAGGATCCGAATCATAAGTTGCGAGCACAATTGAGAAAGTTTACTTTCGACGTGCTTCTTACAACTTCTTTCGTGCTTGGTTCCAGCTTTGGGGTGCACAATGAACGCTGATATCAGCGTGATGGTGAGTGTGCTTGGTGGCGCCACCGCAGGCGTTGTGCTAGGTGAAACATTCCGCGAAAAGCCTTGCACATGCACATTAGCATTTCATGATGAGCGCAGGACACGTTTTTACAGTACATATAAGGCGGCATGGCTACACTTTTGACCAATAGCGATCTGTGTGCCACTCTGTGTCTTAAAAATTTGCTTTCGGAATTCCTTTGTGTGCGCCCTCATTTAAAAAGCATGCCGCATTCTTATCTCTCTTGGTGGCGCACTGGCGCGAGTGTACGCCGAGGGGTAAGCGCCTGCAATAAGCATGTTTTGTGCTCGCACCCACATACAAGCTTTAATTGATTAGCGACGAGCAATCTAAGCAGCATCATTCATATGAAAAAAAATCCCTGAGTAAAGAATTTCACATTTAATGTTAAATGAATTTCCTTATCTACTTAACTTATAAAAAAAATCCAAGAACAATTGATTTCGTCTGCTTAAATGCGTCTTAACGTGCTTAACATGCTTATAACGTTAATTAAATCTGATCACGTGGAATTAAATTGCGAAATAAAACAAGTGTTAAAGTATATATACCGCATAAAGAAAGTTCCATAAATTCTTTCAGTTGCACTCCGTATAATCTCTCTTATTTTTAGTGACAATGCAGTAGGTTTACTCAGAACATTTACAATTAAAACGTACTTTTGTAGTCGTGGAGTCACGTGTGCAAAATCGACACGCTCCTTTTTGCGTGTATACGTTACTTCATGACTGCCCAAGTGTAACTTCCGCTATATGCAAGTTCAGCTATCAAGGAGTCACATCATAACAACAGTGTCAAAGGTCGATGGACAGGTCATCTATCAGCCTTTTATTTATACTGTATATACGTATATGCATTATTTATAAACAAAGATATTGGGAATTCCAAATGAATCTGTAGATGCTAACAATTGCAAATTTAACTGAAAAAGGCATCCATTGTTTGCATCACGGAGCATCAGATTTCTATGCTACAAGTACTTGTACTGTATATTGTGCGCTTTTGCGTCGATTCATAATTCATGCATGTATTTCAGAAATCAAGCAAAAATTCTTTCGCAAATCCTGTTACCGTAAGTGAAATTAATGTAACTTGTCAATTTTCGGCGAATATTCACGAAACTGGCCATGCAAGAGTTGACGATCTAACGCTATACATGTATAGTTCATCTATCATCATGGCCTCAGATTTCCCCCTGAATCAATTGACAATCATAGGGATTTGTCCGTTCCTATACCACTTGTCATCTTTATTACCCGACGGTCATTTACAATAAAATGAGAAGGAGCGGAGCAAAATAATTAACTTTGGTGGCAAGAATTTGGTTGGAAGAGATCGCATGGTCTTTTATCGCAAACATGCCGTCCCATGTTTATACGGAAAGCCGAGTAAGAATCGAAATTAATAATAATAGCAATGGCTTGCTTCGCTTCATGTGGCATTCACTTGCACTTTGATTGACAAAATTATACAAATACTAAAAAATATTAATTACAAAGAACAGTTTATGATCTTGGCTAGCACAAATTCAATATTTAAATATTATACCCAACATTATTGTATTGCAATAGTCTAAATAAGTTAATGTGAGATGATCATATCCTGATTATAACATGTCATTTTTATAATATGCTGGATAATTAATAACATACAATGTACAGTATGTTACACTTTCACGCAGTGCATGGATGATGATTTCTTTACAACACAATTTATTTGAATAATGCAATGCATTGTGCACATATATTTGTAAAAGATCAAATTATATGCCATTACTTAAGTACAGTATACAACTAGGGCAACATGTGTGTACAACAATGTACAACCATGTTGGCAACAATCATTGTACAATTCCGGTGTAAAATGACATATAGGCTCATTTTGATAACGTGAACGTGACGTGCTTCGGCCACCATGTTGGTTATGAGCTTTTATAGGCTCCGGCCAATTCGGCATTCTTTTAATAGGCCATATACGGTATACAATTATCTTTCCTTGTTCACATCTATACACACGCTTGGAAAACCATCTGTCAAGACATGATACATGTATATCTACAATGAAATCTTCCACATTGAACACCTTAATAGTTAATACTATGAACACCTTTCTACTATAAACACTTTTAGTCTGTCCCGGACAAACCCAATAGAAATAACATTAGGGGAAACCTTGATACAATGAACATCTTTATACCATGTACTTTGAACACTATTTTGGTCCCTGAGGAACTATTTACCTGCAAACATTGAACAGTGACATTTTGGTCCCTGGGCACTTATGCACAAGGGGCCTGCCTGGGAGCAGGAAATCAATTTTGCACTTGCTATGAAACCTTTTCGCCTCCAGGAACTTGAGCCAGGGGCTTCAAGAGCAGCATTACTCATGTTTTGGAATATCTAAATGGTGTATACATTGCCAAAACATGTCCACAACTTCTGTAAATAGCTCTAAACAAGTAGTGGAAGATGGAAATTGCGATCATTAATGATCATAATGATCGAAACAAAAAGCTAAAGCCAATTATTAATTTATTCTAGAAAAGTTTGGATAAATTATTTATGAACAGCTACTCATGAATGTAGTTTACATTTTGTTCTAGTGGTTAAATAGACATGCATTTTTTCATTTTGTTTGTACATACATGTATATATATAGCCTACTGTACAGTATATTAAATAATTTACCGTATGAAAAGTATTCACCTCATACCAAAACTTGACACAATGAACACTTTTGCATGGTCCCATGCACGCGTGTTCAATGTAGACAGGTTTCACTGTATCAAGTTTCTTCCTCCTCAAGTGGTTGGATGTTAAATGATGGATAATACGCCATGAGCATGTACTGTATGAATATACAAAAAACTGAACCTAACGGGTAAATATAAAATTTTTAAAATATCAGTTGTACAAACAATGTTGCGGTAGCCGCATGGGGTACGTGCATAGAAAAAAAACCTCCAAAACATGGCCGTATACGTTTCCTTCAAAACGTGACACGTTCGCAATTCATGCTTTTGTAAACTCGCCATTTTAACGTTGATTTTAAATTTGCTAAGTATGGCAGAAAGGAGCTCCTGAAACGCGCGGCACTAATGATTTCAGATCGCCCCATTGAACGCGGCAAACCCGGCAGAAATTTGTGCGATAAATCCACGCCTATTTCGCCCCAACACCGGTTGAAATTTTACCCAAAAAGCAGCCCAATTTGGAGTGAAAATTGCCGTTTCTATAGAAATAATAGCGTTTCAAGTACGGCGCTCCATTCAATGGTCCTCTCATAATTCGTTCGTTGGCGTTCGCACCCATTTACCGCAGGAATCCCATTTGGAAAAATTGCTTTTCGCCTGGCTAACGAGAGGATTTTTCGACGCGCGCCGTTGGTGCAACACGACCGAAGAAAGAGGATGTGACGCTAAATTCATCGGCGCACCACTGACCAAAAGGAATTCCCACCAACTTCCACGAATTGCACAAACGCGCGAGGATTAATTTAAGACGAATGACTGATGCTTCGCTCCACAAATCTCTCACGAACAAACAATCCCTTAGAGATTCCGCTCAACGCGTTTCCGACCATCAGCACCACCTATAGTTAAATAGCCCGATAAAAACAAAGGCCCATACAGTATGTTCAATTCAATTTAATATATTCTACAGTCAGTAAATACAGTACCACGTGGCGGGGGATGGGGGGGAGTGATAAATACCAGTTTAAATATCAGTATGACGACTCGACGCTTTTTTCAGTACCACAGCGGAGACTCTTTTGCCCATCATTGCAACCGGGTGGCGCCGCGAACACAATTTCCGCTCAATTGAGTTTCCAGAGAAGAGACATTAGAGACATTTGGCAGTCAAACGATTACGATACGTGATCGACAGCACTGTCTTTTTTAAGTTAATGCGCATGCGTGGCGCTAATCGTTGGTCACTGAGTCGTATTTGTCAACGTGAAGCAGACGGCAGAATCGTACATGCATGCAAACGCGATTCGCACTTTTGCCGATTGCAGACGATGCGTAGACTACACGATTCCCTATAGCAGCCATGGCGTTGTTTTCTAAGTCGCTTCATCCAGTAAATTTGACAGGTGGCGCTACAAGCAATCGTTTGATGCTCGACCATGGTCGGCTAAATCGCTTTTCGTCATACGTTTTACGTGATTTTGGCGAATGCGCAGATTGACCAATTTCGAATCGTTCACGTATCGGGTAAGTGAATCGTTTGCCTACTAAATCTCTCTACTTTCACATCGCGTTCTCTCTCGACTGAAGAACAAAGGCAGAGACAATTAACTTCGGTTAAAATGTGCCTAAAATAAGTTGCTTGGATTTGGACAGAATGTTCCAGCACGTTTCCAGAAACAATTAGCAGCAATTAGTAACAAAACTTTCCTCTAAATATATTTTCTCCAGTTTAAGGGTAGCTTATCAGCATAATAGAATTATCACGCTCGATTTAGCACGTTGCGCGCTTTTCCCGCGAGGTGGAAATTCCGTCGTGAAAACCATTTCATCTTATAGAACGACGGGAGCATTTCGCTACAAACGCTTTCTATAAAAAACGGGGAAAATATTCTTGCGGTCATAAAAGGGAAGTAAGTTCGTTTATGGGCATCTTACTTCGCCACCCGACGCATACTTTATTTCACGCAATGTTGAGTTAACAATTCAGTCGCGTAATAAATACGCGCACCCAGCGCGGCCATATTTGCGCCTGAAATAATCCGACCGGGCCCCACCACGTGACGTCACGAACGTCAGCCGCATTTGCAAAATAGCCTATTACGGGGATTTTATGACGAAATATAAATGCATATTGCACATTAGGAGGGGAAGCTCGGCGTATTTCGACCAGTGGCGCCACCTTCGAGGCATAAAAACAACATCAATGGACACAAAGTCAAAAATTGCGACAAAGAGCGCACTATAATAGCCTACTTTTGGCCTGAAAATTACAAGTTTCGTAAACCATAACCGTGAATTTGTAAACCAGAAAACCAGTTTGTGAAACATTATTATACTTAATCTTTAATATATAGTGGAACCTTATTAAGAATAACTCGCGTTATACGAATTTATGATAGTGCGAACTCATTTCCAGGCTACGTCCTAGGGTATGGATGAATAATGTTAATTTCTTCGTTTACGACGAAATCCGAATTCGGATATTTCAAAGTCTCGACTAAAACGAATGAATTTTCAAGTTCCCGAGCATTGGCACTATAATACGAGCGTACGTTAAGAGATCTTTAGAAAATTGGAGAGGGAGGGGGGGGGGAGGAGTAAG
>JAQGAO010007428.1:0-11305 GCA_034697705.1 Ommatoiulus sabulosus
CAATTAAATGCCCAGACTAGAGTGGATAGTTATCCTATCCCACGGATCGATGACGCTCTTGACTCGCTCCAAGGTTCGGAGTGGTTTGCCACTTTGGACCTTATGAGCGGGTATTGGCAATTGCCAACGGCCACATGTGACAGGGAGAAAACGGCTTTCTCTTGTTGTGAAGGCCATTACGAATTCTTACAGATGCCGTTCGGTTTGTGTAACGCGCCGGCAACGATGCAGTGCGGGTTAGATCAGGCTCTGTTTCATTTGAAATGGGAACAGTGCCTGGTCTACTTGGATGACATTATAGTGTTTGCACGGACATTTTTAAAATTTTTAACGCATTTAGAGAATGTTTTTACTGTGTTGGATCAGCATAATCTCAGGTTGCGACCAAAGAAATGTTTTTTTGCTTATAAACAAGTAAAATATTTGGGGCATTTAGTCAGTGGGTCAGGCGTTTCAGTAGACCCTGATAAAATTGTAGCGGTGTCCGCATTTCCTGTGCCAAAAACTCGCACAGATGTTAGAAGTTTTTTGGGTTTATTGGGGTATTACCGCCGTTTTATCCTGGGATTTTCAAAAATTGCGGCGCCATTAATATCGTTAACATGTGATAAACAAAAATTTGAGTAGTCGCCGCAATGTCAGGATGCTTTTGTGACATTAAAAAAAGCTCTGACTTCAGCCCCGGTCCTGACAATGTGGGATCCGAAGGCCCCTTTAACATTGTATACAGATGCTTGTTTATTGGGATTGGGTGCTGTTTTACAGCAGGGAACAGGTAGTGATCAGCGTGTTATTGCTTATGCAAGTCGGACATTGTCTGGTCCAGAATCACGGTATACCGTGACTGAGTTAGAAGCATTGGCAATTGTATGGGCAGTTGACAAGTTTAGACATTACCTTTTCCAGAATCCTTTTGTTATAGTGACTGATCATCATGCGCTATGTTACCTCCGAAATCTTAAAGACCCATCATCAAGGTTGGGTAGATGGCTTGCAAAAATGGAGGAATTCCGATACGAAATTCGTTATCGGAAAGGAGGGTTGCATAAAAATGCTGATTGTCTCAGCCGATTTCCAATAGTTGCATCCCCTAATGAAAGCGATGATGATGCTTATCTCTTCCTATTACATTCAGTTGATTTAAAGGAGGAACAGTCAAAGGATCCAGAATTGGTAAATTTGTCAACTAAACATGCTTGTGAGGGTGTTCATCAAAATAAGGGTTATGTTGTGCTTAATGGCTTATTGTATTATTTGGCACCCCTTGATCCCCCACGTTTATTGATTGTTGTGCCTTCACATTTGCGTGAACAAGTATTGTCAGCGTGTCACGATGACCCTTATGCAGGTCATTTTGGTATGTCTAAGACGACAGCGTTATTTGAGAAATCGTATTATTGGCCAGGGTGGAGGCGTTCTATTGCACGATATATTGAATCGTGTAATGCGTGTCAGATGGTAAAGCTGCCAAGGCAAAAACCGAATGGGTTATTGGAACCAATTCCGGTGTCAGCCCCAGGTGAAAAGTGGGGATTTGACTTTGTAGGGCCTCTTCCTGCAGCTAAAGCTGGTAATGCTTATATCGTGGTGGCTATAGATTATGCCACACGGTATTGTGTAGCAATGCCAGTACGTAAACAAAACGCCTCCACATTGGTAGGGTTTTTCAATAAGTTGATTGCGCGCTTTGGCGTTCCTGTGGCTTTAATTTCTGATAAAGGTTCACCTCAGACTAGTAATGTTTTTAAAGATTTTACACAGAAATTCGGCATTTTACACCGATGTACGGCACCATATCATCAACAGGCAGATGGCCTTGCGGAGCGGGTGATACAAACATTAATGACGACAATTCGTGCTAGATTTGTGGAAGCCCCAGCTGTGAAAGACTGGACGCAGTTTGTGGAGACGGCAGTTGCCAGCTACAATTTTGCAGTCCAGGAGTCATTGGGCTATTCCCCATTTTTTTTGATGCATGGATTTCACCCCTCTTTGCCTGGTAATAATTTGTTTATGCCTAGTATAGTTTTGCCTGAGATGCCTTCGATGGAACATGTGCGTGCGCAGGCGGTGGATCGTCTGCAGTCGGTGCAAGTGAAGCAGAAGCGGCGTTTTGATGAGCGACATCGTGAGATGATATTGGAGGAACAAGAACTAGTATTGCTTCGGGACCTTGCTCCTGCTAAACCTGGAAAGGGCAAGTTGAAAATTCCCTTTAAAGGGCCATACATAGTTGTTTCGAAACAGTCGGACGTTAATTATATGCTACGTGATTTGAATCGCCCGCGTTCTGCGCCATTTTTGGCGCATGTTAGTAATCTAAAGCGTTATAACGCCCGACCGGAAGAGGTCCTTGGTTTGAACCAACAGGGGGAGCAACGTACCGGAAGCAGCGAGGATATTAGTCATTCGCAAGATAGCGAGATCGAGGACGGACGTTCATTTTTTCTGGGGAAATCGCAGTCGCGATTAAGCGTAACGGATTTTCCGATGGCAGAAAAGCGTGGTGATTCTTCGAGTGTGAGGGGACAACCTTTTACGGCGGAGGACATTGCATTTATGTGCGCACCAGTGATTCCAAGGGGAACTCCCCGTCAGCTTCGCCATAAGGATATGGTTCGCGAGAAATGCGAACAATCAACCGAAGTCCTGGTTTGTATCGATGCGGAGGCACGTGCGAATTCGCCACGGCTGCGCACATTGGCATGTGCACAGCACTGTAGAAGTGTCATTTCAATCGAGGAAGATGTGGAATTGCTAAATGCGACGATTTTGTTTACACACAATGCGCCTGCACGTTTGAACCACGTGTGGGCAAAATCGATGGAGGATTTGACACACGTGGTGGATAACGACTTCGGAACTTTGAAATTGGGAAAGGTTTCGTGTGTATCATCGATGGCGTTGGATTTGGAATCCAAGATTCAAGCTCGCGAGGCGAAGAAGCTGTTTCCGAAGGTTGACTTAAGTGTGAAACCGAAAAAGAAGTTGGATCCTGTGGACTGCTCACCGTTCCCGGATTTTGTGAAACCAGGGGCGGGAATGGAGTATTGCAAATTGGCAAGATTCCAGCTGTTAGGACCAGTTGGCGAACCTCGCTTTTGGCCGGATAAAGAAGCTTTGGGCATAGCGAAGACTCTCCAGCTGGTGAGTCATAAACCACATCGTTACTACTCATTGTCATGTGTGGACGATGTGTTCCAGGACCCTCTTCATTTGCAAGGTGCACCAGTGGAGACGCGTTCCATAGGAACTTCCACGTCGGAAGACTTCGTGGATAGTTTGGAGCCATCGCTACAACCATGGGGTCATGGTCGTTTGCATAAGCCACCGTCGGTTCGTATACCTGAACCGCCAATAACGCTCTTTTTCGGGGTCTTCGCTACGCGAAAGAGGGCTTTACAATACTACCGAGTAGAACTTCGGTGTACTGGATGGTTGCCGCCGCCGTCGGATGGAGTACAGTATACCACGGTGTGGGGCGATGGACCGTTTCCGCATTTTGTTGTCTCCAATAAGGCCTTTCAACAACCATTGCCATTATTCATCGGGCGAAATGTCGACCCAAAGAACGATCTGTGGGATTTGGACTACTTCCTGCGTCATGGCTGTTTCTCGGAGGCATCCCAGAGGCGAAGGAAAAAGGCATTAGAAGGCATGGGGGATGGTGATGTCCCAGTTCGTTTCTAGTATGATTGATGATTTGCTCGTATTCTGTTTTATTTTTTTTTATTATTCTTTTTATTCAACTGTTTGAGTTAATCTGGTCACGGAGTGTCAGACTCTCAGGGGGGGGATGTCATGAATAAATTATTCATGAAGAATGTGTTACGCAGTTGCGTAACACATTCCTAGGCGCAAGTAGCGCCAGGCCATAGTTCAAAGTAGCGCCAAGGTGTCGCTAGGGGTTGTTTGGTATTTAAAGAGAAGTAGAGTAAAACTCGGGGCCATTCCTTTATTGATTGTTCTGTCGGTGACACGTTGTCGGTACCGGAGTTGGGCCAAGGCCCGTTTATGTCCTGTGGTAATTATGCTGATCGTTCAGTTGGTTGTAATCACCTTGAGGACGCCTGTTGCGTCCGCTGTGATAGTTTTACGCTTTTGCGATCTTTCTTTTTATTCTTAAATTGGACTTAGACCGAGGGGAACTGCTATAGGCGACCCTGAACTCGGCTAGTCCGGAGTGCCTTGCAAACACTGTTGTGTTCGCGTTGATTGCATTTATGTACCTGTTGTACAGTATTAGTTCAAAAGGCCCGAGTGTTTTGAGGGCAATAAAGGTTTGTGTTTTGATTATATTGGTCTGTTCCTTGATAGTCCCAATAGTCACCCTGGTTAGGTTGAGGTCGGGTCTTAGGACCTCGTTATACTGTCAAGAAGTACACTCACAAACAGCGTGTCATCAATGGCTACTCCAGCTGCGATGACCTGCACCTGCAGAGCTCGAATCCGATCAACATGTTGAAAAGCAGTTCCAGAAGTCCACTGGATGCCACTAAACTTGCAGAGGAGTTGTGTCTTCGACCTTTTTCTACGAGCACCGTGGACTTCGGCCAGCTTCTTTCACATTTCAGATACTGTTTCAATCTTTGAGAGCAGCGTCTGTTGTCCACAGTCGTTTGACTTGCCTATTATCCCCATGGCTTGTGAATTCCTCTGGTTCCATTTTTATATGGCTGGCTCTGGCATGGGCTGGTTGATGAGATTTCAACAGCCCTTCTCCATCAGGTAGTACAACGTATGGTTGGCCCAGACATCATAGTTACTGGAACCAAGGATGAGCCTCTCTGATGAATGTCTAGTGACCATGTCACTATCAGAGTCTGATGTTGATAACACAGAACTAGTGGCTGAACTGACTGATGATCGGCGCTTCGCCTTCACTAGTGATGTGGGAAATAAATCAAGTGCAGCCAGGATACAATCAGGAAAACAGCAAACTTTAACAAGGATCCAGAGGTATACTTAAATAAAGTCCCAGAAGTAGCACTATCTCCTTTAACTGATGCTAAGCCATAACCATTTGTTAGCGCAAAGCGTGGTTGGAGACAAATCGAAGTGGCAAACTGGTTAAAGTTAGATGCATTTATTTACTGGAGAAACAAAACATGTAGACCACTCATAGTGGGATCAAAAGGCAAAGTGATTTGGACCAAACCGGTCCCTGGTATATATACCACATACTGGCATGAACAGAATGTTCAGGAATGCCAGACTGTTGCCAAGAATGCAAGGAGGAAATGTTTATTGCTAACCCAAGGTTAGCAATGACTCTGAGATGGGAGTGCATTCCCTAACAAATATCATGTCATGAATTTGGTTGATGACATTATTTAAAATAAGTAATTTTATATCATGATCTGGATAACTCTAGAACATTTCTTATTTCAAAGTTTGTTTTATAATTTATCGTTAGTAGTTTATTTGCTCAGATATGGATTAACTTCTAAATTTGATTTGTTGGAAATTTTTAGTTCAAATAAAGCAAGTGAAACAAAAACAAAAAAATTAGCATAAGTAATAGAAATATAAAATCTTACCTTTTTCTTTCGAATTTACTCGTAAGTCCAAAAAGAAAATAACACTGTACTGACTAGCTAGCGGCAACAAGCTAGTATAGCTGTTGCTTTGATTGTAGTAATAATAATAATGTAGATGTTTGAACTTGGACTGGAACACACAGAATATGCACTGGTCTTCAAGCATTAGTTTCCGGCTGTGGATTTGCTGTATCTTATCTGTGTTCCACATTCTCATTTAAGTGAGAATCAAGTCAGTGCTATTTTTGTTTAGGATAATGCCATATCTTTAGTATTCCAAAAAAGCAGTACTTTAAAATACCCGAAATGGAGTCGAAAAAGTCAGTAAAGACAATTAAAATGATGCTATTTTTTATTTGGAATCACAGGAATTCAAGATCGAGAACTTCAATAATACAATTCCATCAACTTGATTGAATTTAACGAAAAGAACAATTTCACTTCTTTGTGCCCTAACCCATTCCCCGCCCTTTGATCATGGGATCTTTGTTCATGACCCAGAAAGGGACACGTCAGTTACAAAGAAATTCGACTTGCTGAAATATCACAAAATGGGCAAAACTAGGGCAACCAGTGCAGCTACAGGCATTGAACTTCAAAAAATGGTATATGTACATGTAGCTTTGATACACACTCTCTGATCCGCTGCCTTTCAGAAACAAATATCTCCTTAAGTGCGAAATTTTTCATATTAAGGGTATTCAAAAAGTTACGGTCATGCCTGCAGTTGGCCGCAGCCTTCCCCAGTTAGTTACCTGCAGATTTGGCTCCGCCTATTTCACGCATGCGCAGTTCCAAATTTCCAATGTGCACACACACTTAAGTGATTTAAAACTGCACATTTTTTTCTATCGGCAGTCTAAAGCCCCGTACACACCAAAGAAAAATTGGAAATGAGAAATATAAATGAAAATGGAAAATCGGTGTGTACTAAAATGCTCCAAAAATCGGAAATCAGATTTCTAGAAATGGAGCATACACACCGAAAATAAACCATACTGAGAAAAGTGATTTCTCCCGTTAAAAAAAATTTAAGGGTTCAGAGTGACTTAAAGCTTGTATGCCACCATAAAAACTAAACACGAGATGATTTTGATAATGATGCTTGGAGTACTCAACATGCAGGAAACGCCAGACCTCCTCAAACGTTTGATCGCAACCCATACCTACATGTATGTATTTGCAGTGGCCAGAACATGAAAACAGTCACAAACTATTTAGGAAACGGTTGAAAGATGGAATTGGACGTTACCAATGCATGTGCACTTCAACGACACCATTCCTGATTTAATCCTAGTTGCAAAACAAAAAACTGATCGTATGAAAACATCTAAAGAAAATTTAGAAATTTTGTTGTTGCGATAAAGTATTCTTGGCTAAGCACTACTAATTTAGTTAGTTAAGCCGAGGCTGCATGTAACGAAATTTCACCATTCTTCCTTTTTCGTAAAAAATCAGAATGGCTGGCGTTCGTTATTTACTTACTTTTATACTTTTTAAATCATTTTATTTAAAAGCTGATTTTTAAAATTATTTTAAAAGCATTTTATTATTAAAAGATTTCCACACTTATTCTTCCTTTCACAAAAACATGTAGTGAAATTGTGACCAACATGAAATAGGAATTTATTGCATTAACTTTTGCCTTTTCCTTTCATGGACCTGATTTATTAACAAATTACAACCATAAAAGGTTTATGAACACTCCCACAATCGCCATATGTCGTCCATTTTTACAATCAAGACCTCCTGGATTGTACCTCGTCCATCCAAAGTTAAAATACCAAAAACTTACATTTTTTTAAAATCCGAGCAGTTACCCTTTTAAAATCTTAAAAAATAAACGCTACTTTCCAATTTTCAAATTTATTCAAGATAAAAGTTTATGATGTTTGAAGTTACACGAATGGATGATGTAAAACTGCTCGAAAAGTTATGTTATTTGATTTGACTACTGGTGCTTGATACCCCCATCGTCACACATTCTTTACAATTAAGGAACACTCTACTCCTTACCCTCGGACATCCTTCATGTACAGCATCTATGCTGCATGGCAACACTTGTACATAACAAGTTGTTGACAAATTAATGTACAGAAAGTGAGGTTTGAAACTGAGAATTTGAAGAAACTTGTTTATTCAAATAGTAAATATTATTTTAATTTGTTTTTATTTCTATTCAAAAATTGTTTTCTTTTTAATTTCTTCTTTCCTTTACGTTTGCTACTTCCTCATCTGGGTCCTTCTCTTCCATTATGAGCCTTTTCCTTTTGTTAGTTTGCCGTTTTTCATCAAAGTCAGTAGCGTCCAGCTTGATTTCAGATTCTTTTTGGCAACTTCAACTTGTGTCAAAATTTTCAGCACTTCTTTTCCTGTAACGAGATAAGCATTAATTAGAAAGTATGGTTTACATATATTACCGTTAAATTTAATTATGATAGGTCTGAAAATTAAATATTTCACTCCAATAGATTGACTAGTCTCACCATTGGAGTGATCGGTCACTCTAGTGGAGTAAAATAATCCATTTTCTATTTATTGTGCCTGAAATAATATATTTTATCGTTAAATTGTTCACTTCAATGGAGTGACCAGTCACTCTAGTGCAGTCAAATAATTAATTTTTTATTTATTAAAACTGAAAAAATTACTTAATCGTTAAATGGTTCTTTCCAATGGAGTGACCAGTCACTCTAGTGGAGTGAAATAATTAATTTTCCATTTATTATACCTGAAAAAAATGAGTTTAAAGTTAAATTGTTCACTCCAATGGAGTGACCAGTCACTCTAGTGGAGTGAAATACTTTGGATTTAATTATTTTATGGATATATAAAAATAGAATCTAAAAATCGATCTGGATGTTTTTTTTAAAAAATAAGCCTAAAACGCACATGGGTTTCACTTATAAATGTGTGGTTAATTGTGGCATGTGTTTTTTACATCATCAATGGTTTAGTCACATAAATAATAGCTTATGTGATTGGTTTTTTGTAATTTGAACAATAAAATCGATGTATCCACGCTTCTTTGGAATCCAAGCTTTTTAAAAAGTGCAGGTGCAGAACTGCAGCCCTAAATTTAGCCTGCCAACTGGTTTTGGCTGTTATTTTTCTCTGCTGACCACACTTCTGCTCAGCCAATTAGAACACTGGATTTGTTGACCTATATGCACATAAGGTTATAGGTCAGCAGACCAGTGCAAACCACTTAGTTGCTGACACAACTGCAGGCACAGCCGCACCTTTTTGAATACCCCTATTTTGTAGCTAAAATAAAAAAAACTTTCTATCTAGTGTAAATTTATTTTCAATGTTGGGTTTGAACCCCTTCACCTTCCCCTCCTTACCTACGCCCATGCTGACTTGTACTACAAAGATATTCATTATGTGGCTGCAATTGAATGCTTATGTGAAACAAAAAATGGTTATTTTGTAGATATGAGTGGACACGGATTTCAATAGTGACGAGTAATACTGCTGGTCATCATGATTTTATACGAGAAGTTAAAAATCAACTCGGTCAGAAAGCTATTAACTCCAGGTAAGAAATTGTATGTTGAGTCTGATGATATGGTAAATTTAAAATCATAAGGCCTCGTCGAGAGTGCTGGTAATTTTCCATTAAAATTTGTGATTTAAACATTTTTTAATTGCCCTGCATGATGCTTTTTGAAATTCTAATAATACTTGTAACGCCTTAAAATTATTTTTTCACAAAATTAATAGATAAGTTGTCCACCTTGATCCATGGGCAATTACAGTTGTTTCAATATAAATATTCATTTAATTTTAAAAAAAAAACATGTATGGGGAAACATGTATGGGGAATTTTATGAAACTGTAACATGTAGGGGTAAATTTGTTTAAGGAATTTTGAGTCCTTTATAATCCTTTATAATCCCTTTATAATGTTCTCCTTCCCCAGGAACTAACTTATAATGCAATAGTGGTCACTGAGTGACTTTTGTTATAACTTTATATTATGTTATGAAATTGCAATATTTAGTGGTAGGCTTAACATTTAGAAATAGTTTGAGAGTAAAATTATGTTAATTACTAAAAAAAAATATGCAAAGAGGTTTTAATAACTGGGTGAATAAATGCCGAAACGCCGGGCAAATTAAATAAATCAGTTAGTTGTGAATTATTTCAAGTCTTGTGGATTGTTCCAGCTTACGACACCAATTACTTACCCCCGTACCATCGCTGCACATTTTGTGTGGACTTGAGACCAAGATGTGCCTCAAGTCCTAACTCTGTATCACAGCTGCGCTTAAAAATAAATAAGCTGGGCTCAGATCGGCCAAATCTCAGATGGAGCTTTTTCAAAGTTGGTCGGGACGTACCTTGAGATGGTCTTTCACGGCAAAACAGATAGAAATAAAAGCATGGGAATGCCGAAATTAGCTTCTTAATTAAACTATATCGCATGCAAATTTTTTCTATGGACAGTATGCAGATAATCACCTCAAAAAGTAACAATTTAAAAAAAAATTAATAACATACCTAATTTTAATTTCCCGATGGCAATCTTTAAATCAACAAATAAAACTAGCATTTTTCGTTAGGATTATTATCCGCCCACAAATTAGCCACAAAAAAACATTAGGTATTCTGAAATAAATTGTTTGTTGTTGGCTGAATAAATTTATTTTATCAAACTCGCCATTTTTCAAACATGCCTCCGCACAACGTTAATTTGTATTGAGTGACGGCAACTGCGCATGCGTTGCGCTTTTAAAACCTGGGAAAACTTGATGAATATTAAAATTCTAGCTCAGGCTCGATCTCCAGAAAGCAAGCAATGATTTGTGCAGCTGTGGTACGGGAGAATTTTAAAAATACCTACTGTAAGTAGCCTACTCAAAAGGTCAAAATATTTAGTTCGGAGTCAATCGTTCCATATAATGGTGTAGATTTCTATAGTATAGCGAATCTGTGTAAAGAAGTATTTCCTTTAATCGATATCAATGACGATGTTAAAGCAATACAAGTTCTTAGTTATCTCTTTCGATCATTTCAAACTATTTTAAAATTTTGTCAGTACAGATTTCCAAAATTATCAAACTCTTCGTATTTCAAACTTGCATAAATTTCAATCTTTTCTGAGGACAAATTTGCAAAACTTTCAACATTTAAAGAAAACAAATTGGAAAATTGTCAAAATTTACACGTGCTAGTTTTTTAAAATTGTTCAAAATTAACATTAGTAAATTTTGCAAAGTGTTAAAAATATTTCTGTGTCGATTTTACAAAATCGTGGATAACATGCGACATATGTCAATTTTTACATTATGTCGCCCAGAGACAATTGTTTAAAAACCTGAAATTTCTGCGAGAACGCTGAGTATAGCGGTCGGTGAAATATTTTTTCTATCTTCACTGGTTTGCTAAGTTAAAAAGGAATTGAAAAACACTGTAAAATAATATACAGTTTCTGCATTTTTTTTATTTAGTTTGGGACTTTTGACAACAGTTAAAGTGGATCCTTTTAGCAACGATGAAACGATGCGTAAACGTTTGTTGGATTTATGTAAAAGTGACGCCACCATCTTTTTGCTTTATGCAAAGTCCGAAGAAGCTAATCGCATCTTCAAAATTGCTGCGGACTTGGGATTAACTGGCAGTAATTATGCGTGGATCTTGGCTTATTTGACTACTCGTGATTGTTTATTCAACTATTACATGAACTTCATAGTCCTAGATAGAGTCGACTACAACACCAAATGCTTATTCCCAGTGGGCACGATAGGTATCATAATCTA
>JAQGAO010007429.1:0-11304 GCA_034697705.1 Ommatoiulus sabulosus
AGAAATTTGCAAAATGTTCAGCTGTTTCGTATTACAAATTTTATAGATTTCCAAACCTATCCAGGCACAAATTTGCAAACTTTTCAACGTTTCCAGGACAGATTTGCATAACTTCCAATCTTTTCTAAGGTCAAATTTTTAACCTTCGAGTACAAATTCCACTCTTTGTGAAGACAAATTTTGAAAATTTGGTCATGCTAATTTTTTTAAATTTTGTAAGACAGTCCTATGTTAATATTATGCTAATCTTTAGTAAATTTTTCAAAAAATTAAATATTTTTATATATAGTTATTGCAAAATCGTGGATAACATTGGCATATGTCAATTTTGGCCTTGTCTTGGTCAGGGAAATTAGTTTGAAGACCTGGAAAAGTCAGGGACGTTAAATATGAAATTTCTGAGGAACACTGATATACATGTCTTAATTTATGAATAATTTGTGTTCCCATTTTTTTCCTCTTTACTCTATTTCGTGGGTTGCAGGAATGAAATATTTGCGTATGATTTTCGACATCAGTTTCTTTAAATTAAGTTTTTTTTTCTACCAAAATAAAATATGCATCAATGAAATGCAATATGGGATATTCATGAGTTTAAACATTATATTGTAAAATGAACTGGTTTTAATCATATTAATATTTTGTAAACATTTTTATTACATTGTTATTTGAAATTTTAAACCAATTCTGGCTGCAGTTTACATGTACGTTTGACTGGCTTCGAACATTTTTAATGAGTCTCATTATGCATGTTATGAATTATTACACGGCGAAATAACATCACTGTTCTATTTGTTGTATTAGTTATTCAGATAGTCGTACGTGTCTTCAAAAAGTCAGTTTTGCACATTTAATTAACCTTTTGAGGTGAATTTTAATGTATTCCTTAGAATTAATGATTAAATCAGACATTTGCAATGCTATTAGATCAATTAATACTATACAAAGTGAACTGTAGGTGACCTATTGTTTTAATTTAAAATTATAACATCGCTGTAAATACACATGTTTAACGCCATCTGGTGTCAAGTTGTTGATTACGCCCAATGGTGGGTTGCATGGCCTTGTTGGAAAAGATCTTCAAACGGTATTCATAAAAATGAATTTTTTATGAGATTTTTATATCCCAGGCAAGCATTTTCTTATTGGATTTTAGGTAAAAGCCGTTCCTGCTCCACTCTGGAAACTGGACAAATGCAGGTTTTTTTTACGTTTTTAGTGAAAAGCATTTGGCTACCAGTTTTGCGAAAAGATATTGATAGTCATTTCTTCCTACGGCGCTCCCCCATACGTGCGTCATGACCATGCCAGCTGGGGGCCCTTACTGTCTTACCCCCAAAAAGGACGTTGCTAAGAGACCAGTGCAAGCAGGTGTTGTTGAAGCTTATGCTCCCCTCTGACTGCTAAGCATCTTAGTCGACTGATGATGTAACGGATGTGGCGCTCCCACCAGGGCCCTCATCTCAGAAAACTCATCAAAATCGTCCCCTTTGACCAATAACCCAAGGATGAGGAAGCATTGGTGCGCAGATTTACCATTGCCTTCAGGCCCTTAAGCATAGACTTTGTTTATTTTGAGATCTACTGAGCATATGCATGTACATGTATGTCCCTGCAGTTTTTTTCCGTCTGTCCGGAAATTATGGATAATAATCCATAATTTCCTTATCTTTAAATATGGATTCTTCAGCAACAAAATATACTTTATAATATATCCATATTTGGTATGTCGTTGGAAAGGTTTAACAATAAACACTTGTAAATAACCTTGGTTATAGTATACATCCAAATAGAAAAGAAATTAATTTAAGAAATGCATTCTAAAATATTGGAACATTGCAATACATTTTAATAAGGCAACATGTATACCTCATTTCTACGTTACGATCTGTACTGTATGTACATTACATATACGTTCGTTTATCCATGTTTTGTAAAATACACCCGTATTTAAAATATGTTATTTAAGTATAACATTTTTTTGAAAACCTATTTCATATTAAAAATATGTAGATATATGCAAACATGTATGTACATGTACTGTATATACGATTAAATATGCATTTTTTGAAACATAGAGAAATTATTTTGATTAAGGTCAATGTTTCGCGTAATTTTTTGACATTCACCGTCTTAGCCCTATTTCGGTCAAAATCGTTGCAACCTATACGTGATCGAATTAAGTTGCTTTTACTATATAACATTTTTTTAAAACATATCACTAGCTGAAAAATCCAATTTCGCCCGGGCTGTATTTAAGAGTATACAGGAATACAGTAACAAGACTGTATTGGGAAGAATACAGTAAAACCTGAAAAAGTGACCACCTTTGAATGGTGACCACTTTTTAGTGTTTTTTTTTCTAGTGTACATTTCCTGAATTATTGTGTACAGTGACCAATGTGTGTTGTCTTTGTTTTTTTCAATTTTTACAATGCCAATGTACCTTATAAAGTGACCAGATAACAGATGAGTCACCTTACATCCTGCTTTAACCCCAGTTGTTCTCAAATAATTCAGCTAATCATGTTATTCAAATCGAAAAAATCACTGAAAACATGATCATAAGAAGCAAAAAGCATTTAAAACAAGGAAAACTTGATAATTTTTTCTTAGAAAAAATATACTGTATGTAATACACATGAACATGATGATTCTGTATTTATTTGGTTTTGTGGTTTTTTACTACACGTATTACAGTCTACATGTACATTTTAATTTAATCCAAGCATCCTTTGTATATTGACCACCTGTGTACAGTGACCAACATTGCATTTTTGTGTGGTCACTCTTAACAAGTTTTACTGTACAAGTGAAGGTAATGCTAAATTCTATAGTGGCGCCACCTTGTGCGGCTGATAGCCAATTGGCTTCCAGAAGCTCTCAGCTTTTTACATCCAGTGCTAGCTAAATTGGCATAATGTCATTCCAAATAAATACATGTATATGTGTGCAGTATATTGTAATGTACCTCTATGACAACGTGATTTCTTGTTTCAGGCTAGAGCTGAGAGCCTATAGCGACAAATATACATGTACATGAAAGAAACATTCAAGAAAACACTGGAAATGGCGATCTATAGTATACTTTGTATGAAGTGCTCTGTAACAGTGGAAAATGCGGAACATGTTGCTTAGTTCTGTTCTAAACTGGGCATACCGTAAGTATATAGTGTATACACATTTAGCCTCATATTCTTGAACCTGGCCAGGACAATGATCCTGATTCTAGTTTTTAAAATGCATTATAGATGTCGCCGATGTTAACTTTGTTACACTCAAGACTGATATTTGTGAATGTATAGCACCGCGAATGAGTGGTGTAGATTATCAACATAATAATGCAAATCTGAAATCCTTAAAAATATATTCATAAGCTCACCTGAAAATCCGAAGTCTTGAGTTGACCTTTGTCACGCATAATCGACATTTCTTCTGGTTGCATGTACAGAGCGGCGTTTACATTTTCAGATCCTTTTTTCCACAAGGCAGCTTCAAAAACCGTAAATTTGCCCGCATTCACTCGCGACTAATCCAGGAAAACGAAAACGACCGATCCGCGAAACGTTTTTCAAACATCCAAAATTCTAGTCGATTCGAAAGAATATCAATCATCTTGGGTTCGAAATGAATATCCGAAGGAATTCCAAAAAGAGATACATAGCCAAACATTAATTTTGATTGCGTTTTACTCGTTGTTCAAAGTTCTCGAAATACCGATCATTTTTAGGGACAACTAAATATTAAGTTTGGAACGAAAACAAATCGGAAGCGAGACTGAAACGGAACGTTTTTAGCTCGCGTTCGAAATTCGAACTGACAGTGCTGCAAACTTGGACTTTTTCCCCCAATGCAGTGCATGTATGATGAGTCGATTTCAAATCGATGGATAAGAAGGAATTAACACATCATATTTAATAAATTAATTTGCACCATAAATAAGGATACCTATAACTATAAGGATATTATAAAACGAAAATTAAAAGTTGGAATGTTCGACCGAGTCCGAGAATTATCCTTTTTATCAATTGTTGCTTTTGAAATTTCTAACATTACATTTTTAAGATGTACGGTGTTAATTGCGTTCGAAATGTACAAACTGCTGACAAATAAAACTTAACATTTAGTTCTATTAATTTAGTTTTGTCTTTCAGCACGTCGAAAGGAAAAACGTCCCTAAGGTGTAATGAGTTCATTCTTTCGGTGAATTGGTAACACTGCTCTGCCTGGGATCATATGTTGACCACCTAGCGGTAAAATAACGAAATCGCCAGTTTCCTTTTTTAAACAGCGTTTACGTATCGATTGTTTAAATTATTTCTTCCAGTAATTAACAGCCATCGATATACCAACGTATGCAACTTGCCTTTCTTTCGTTTATCCAACCAAAAAAGACATTTACATCTCGTCCACAGAATAATAAACACTCTGACTAAGCTACGAGAACAATAATAATAATGTGCATATCTATCAACAAATTAGCATAAAATAAAGCTCATTTGCATAAATCAGTTCAAGGGGGCGACGAAGAAAACAATTTATAACCGCAGTACGTGCGCGCGTTGCTGCGGAAATGGGAGCGCCAAGCGCCCCGCCTGCTGGTGAAATAAAGAAGCACATTTCCGCGCCGCAGTGGCTCCCTCTAACGTCGCTCTTAACTGGTTGGGATTTGATAGGAAACGGGGTTAACGAAGAGGCTCGAAAGAAACTCCATCAAAATTCAAATTCGTATACATTATATAATCATCGATGATTAATCGCAGAATTTTTTAATGCAGAGGGATCATTATGAGGGGTTTGGGAGGTCAGTTTAACTGCAGTTTATCATCAATAACGCAGCAGTTTTATTGCAGCACAGCATTACATAACAATAAATGTACTTCGAATGTGGATTAATTGAAAAACATCGAATTGATAGGTCTCCAGCGAAAATAGAAAAGCTGTTTTTGAATATCCAATAATGCAGTAGCCGTGCACGGCCAAATTTCCCGATGCTTTTATTATTAAACACAAATACCAAATTTTAATGTGATGAAAGATCAGTAAAATAATCGTTTTTCATAGTTTGCACTTCCATAGTAGGACCAAACCGCAGCTCAACTGCAGTGTATTGAAAATACTGGCTTTTTATTGCTATTAACTTCAGTAAAACTAGACGTTTCTACAGGAAATGATTCCCTGCACCTTTCATCAGCAAACTTTGGAATATACTGCAATATTATTGCGGGGAAACTTCAGTTTCTTTGAGCTCGTTCAGCTGTAAAACCATAACTTTTCAGTAGAAAATGATCACGCAATTGCTGTAGCTGCAATAAACATACCAAGTTACTGTATCTGATATTTTTCGGACAACATTTGAAAATACTGCAGTTTTCCTAATTTTGAACCGCTGTAAAATTGATCTTTCCTGCAAAAAATGGCCGCACAATTGCCGCAGTTGCAATATTTTTTTTGCTGCAATTAAGTTTTGTTAACCAATTTTGATAATATTGCAGTTTACGGTATTTTCAGCAACTGGGGGATAATCTCTCATGAAGGCAATTGCGATCCCAATGGTCGCCACTGGTCATCCTGAAAGCAACGAGAGGACGAGGGACTTTTCGTAAAATTGTATAGACAATTAGCTGGGAAACACCAAATATTATTATTTAGGCCAGACATATCAACTGCTGATTTTTTTTTATAAATATTGCTTGTAGAATTCAGGTTTTACACTCTCTGTCTTTCTGCTTCAGTCTTAAAAATCCGATGCATTTCCAGGACCTGCCCGGACGCGTTTCGATTTTGCCGGAAGAGTACAAGTGACCAATGGTCAAGGTGTCCTATACCCGTCGACAGTTTTACGTATAGTTGCGGTATATTTGGGGTATACATATTTTTTGTTGAGTTTTCGCCTTTTTTGAATGGGTTGTCTGTGCTCATCTCTGGAAATGAGCACGGACTTTTGCTTTTGTACGGACCTGTCATAACCTGCCAAAATGCAAACTCGAGATTGCTCCTTACAATAGGGAAGGGATGAAGGTATTAGTGAGATTTTCCAGGAATTATTAATAATTGATTAATAATGCAAGAGTATCATGAAGCCTAGACTTTGCAAGGTACAGCTTCGAAATTCATGAGAATCTTTAGCAATTTCTTTTGCTAAAAATGTTAAATCTAAAAATTAAAATCTTCACAGAATTCCAACAAAAATTTTGTATCAATTTTGGAAAATCCTTAATTCTTCAAGGGCTTCATTCTTTTGAGGCTGCTTTGCAATTTTCGTGGAAATTTCAGGAGCAATTCGAGTGGCGTATCGCGCTTACTTTTCAAAGGACTTTCGAGTAATTCAAGCTGGATCGAGGATAGCGAATCCAAGATGGCGCCAGCAGTGTCCAAAATGGCGTCGTGGTGCTAGCCTACATCTTGGTCCTCTTGCTAGGCGGCGCTGTTGCTGTCGTTGTTTCGTCCTGCGAGTCTTCGTAGTCGCTGCTTTCCGATTGGTTCGAATACTCGGAACCCTCGAAACCGGGCGCGTGTACGGGTGGGAAATCCGGGATCTGTTCCCGCAGGTCGTATTGACTGCTCGCCGGCCGGGATCCAGCGCCGTCTGGCGACGGGTGGCCACTCAGGTCGCTACCGTGTGACTTAGGAGTTCCGCCCTGCAAATAGAGGGACAGCAAAAGAATTAGAAGAAGCATCAAGGGCGCCAAATATGGCGATTGCAGGCAATGATTCCGAAGTTTTAAATCTTGTCGAACATTTTAACGAACGGAATCGCCATTTTTTATTTTTAAAATGTTTTAAGAGTGTGTTGATTCTAGCTCGTCAATTTAATGTTCACGTCATACGATGACATAACACCTCTAGCTTACGTCTCCTTGGTTGCCATCTTGTGACCTTAGCTCATACCAGCGCCATCTGCAACAGTTTATCCTCCTAATTCCCCCTTTTTTGATTGGAGCTGCCATTCAGACGCCATCTTTTTAATTAAAATTTCTCCAAAGCCTCCTCCTCCTCCGCCAGGAGGCAGCACCCACCACCCCACAATGTTATTATCGCTGACAGTTTATTAAAATCGGGGAAGATGAGGGGAGGGCAAAAGGGAATAAAGGGGGCAGAACAAAGAAAGCACCAAAAAAATTATTGAAAAAAAAGTGCCTCCCTAAAACACAATATGGCTTCCCTGCATGATTGTCTTAGGCAGTGTGAAATTAACAGGAAAGAAAAGAAACAAGATGGAACCTTTTCAAATTCTTATTTTGGGGATTGTTTTCAGTTGCACCAAGAGCGTCATGTATGGGACTGGAATCTTAAAACATTTCACCCAGTGCTAAGGCAATGAAAAATGGCATCTATATACTTGTATACAGATACCCTGTTGCGCATAATCCGCCATAGATGGCGCTGAGATTAGCAACGGAACTGGAGGCGTTGATGGACAACGAGAGTAACTACCGTAGGTGAACTTGCAATGAATTGGTACTTTATACAAATATTATACTAGTTTTGTTACAAAGTTTATTCCATCAGTGAAATAGCATGGCATGATAAAAATACTGGAGATTTATTTTACTTTTATATATAAAAGTAAAATAAATCCCCTCGTGAAACTATTGTGATTCACACGCAATCTAGTCGATAAAATTGAAATTCTATATCTTAAGTTGATAGATTCTTTTCAATTTATTGTACTGTTACTATTAAGGTGCGTTGATCTGGAGATTTCTTGGAAATTGCGCACTGTAAGGCACGAATTATCCCAAGTATAGTTTTCTTTACAAAAAAAAGCCCTAAAAATGGCGACGAAATAAACGTAGGGTCGGATATAGTCACGTTTGCAATACACATTGCGTCACGTGACTGCAGTTGATCTTACCTGGTGTAACGTTGGATCAAACATGGCGACGCCCCTGGCTGGTCCCATGCCTTCCGGATATCCGGCCGTTTGCGCCATCACGTGCCTCAACGCGTTGGCCTAAAACGAGACGAAGCTAATTAGCATACTAATATGGAAACTAATGGGCGAGGGCGAGTCATAAAAATAAATCAAAAATCTGGCCAAGCTGGGCGATTTTTAATTGCATTTTGCGCAGGCGAGCCAGCGTGTAAATCAATTCGCAGACGGATTATTTATTGCGAATTGGAATGGATTTTAAGCTCTTGCTTAACTTGTGTTTTAGAACCGAATAGCGAATATACTGCGAATAACATCAAAATTGACCTTTGCTAAAAATGAAAATATATCAATTGTGCATGGCCCCATTTCCCAACTATGTCAGACAATATGGCGTCGTTTTATTTTATTGTTAACTAATATGATTTATTGGATTTTCCGGGTGTGAGTGAGCCGAATGCTCGATAACGCATTTATGGAAGGCCCTTGGAATTTAAGTGAGTGGCCCATCGTCAATACTATCCAGGTAGCAACAGTTCATGTCCACATTACTTGTATGTCATAAACCGATTGAAAACTACTAAAAAATAACGTAAAATTTAAATTGCAACATTTTATGACATTTAAAATAAATATAATGACGTCATCGGAGGAACCAAAATGACATTATCGTGAAGACAGATGAGGTAAAGCATGTGGGTGGAGGAGGCCGCTCCATACGAACATCCACAAAAATGCCTCACGCATTTATGAGTTGCCCTCGCCGTGTTTGCTATAAAACATGCAGAATGTAAAATGATGCTGTATTCACAATAACCAATTGAAGACAAACGGGTCGTTGACGCCATCTTGAAAACGTCACCGGATTTTTCCCATGTATTATTTAATGGTTCGGACTGACTTTTTCGGTTATCATTTTATGTTTCCATAGATTACACAATGAATGCGATTTATTACGAAAAGTAGAGCCCTCGACCATTTCATTTTTGTCAGCCGAAAAATAGAAATAAGAAAAACTAATTTAATCTGCGCATGTGCGTCGACCGTCTATGTCTTCAATTGCTCGGTTGTGAATCCAGCATAATTTCGCTTGCATCGGTCCATACCTGCGACTGTACATTGGCACCGATGGTCTGATAGGCGTCGCCACCGTTCATGGTCATTCCATAAATGCCGTCCGGGGGACCGCCAGGGGCAGGACTCAGCATCGGGCTAGGAGTGCCTTGACCACTGCCCACCATGCTATACGGGGACACTGAAATAAATATAACAATGAAAAAAAAAAAAAAAAACACGTTAAAAAGAAGCCATCTTGAATATCCATCGAATGGCTAAATCAGTTATTTTTCTATTCATCGTATAGCTGAAATGAGAAACTTCATGGTCTACAAGCATTGCCCTAGCAAGAATAGTTTCCTGATGTATACACGTACTCCCAATAGAACAAACGCAATTACTAATGTTACTTCAATTGTATTTTGATTCACCTCGGATCTCTAATATTTGAAACAAGTAAGTCAGAAACATCACTTGTTGAATTCGTAAGAATGCGACTAAGCGAAGTTTGCAGATTGGGTAACGGCGCTTCGTCAAGAGCCTATACACTACATGTATCTGAAAAATGTCAATACTTGCAATGGTAAAATGTTTCTGAACATTTTCTAACTTCAAAATTGCGTTTAACAAAAACAGTATGTAAATTAGGAGTGTATAATAAATTTTAGCAATGCGGGTATGCAAGTTTATAAGCTATTTTTGAGCATTGTTTTGCAAATTTCCATATTGCAGGTATGGGCTTCATGACCTTCTGGTGAACTCCAAAAAAATGCAACCCACGGCAGATGTGGAGTTTAGGCGCATTTAAACCCCCTTTTAAACTGAATGAGGGGTTGCATTTTAATTTTAAAAAAAAGTTAATTAAAAATGCGTTTAAGAAGCGGGTCTCGTTTAAATCTCACGAAGGGGCTAGATTAATTACCGGGAACATGGGTGGGGTGGGGGTGGCGAAGGTAAGAAAATAAAGCGCGGGGTGGGGTTTTTTACCCCTCACCCCTTAACACCCTCCCACCCCCTAACGTACGTCAATTGTCAGAAAAAGTTGGCAGGTTAATGTAAGTCTTCCTCGTTTGACGTTGATAGACAGGTAAGCGAGAGTAAGGGGGATGAGGGAGGCAAGTGGGAGGCCAGACCATAATAAGGGACAAAAGCAACAAAATGGGATAATGAGTACATTGAAGGAGGAGGGGGGGGCGAGGGGATAAGAAATGATCATGAGGGGGGTATTAATTGTCCCTTTTCGCAACAACCGGCAATGGGTCATTCACATGCATCATGACTTTTCACATTAGGGTAAAAGGTGGAGGAGGCTAGGTGGGAATAGGGCATAAGGCGCCACCTAGGACCAAATCGGAAACCGAAACGAGCAGCAGTTGCTACACGACGAGTGGCGCATGATCATATAGGGGGCCAACTTAGAAATCAATAAAGCTAGAAACCGACATTTCGTCAAACGAGAGCATTTTAACTTGAATCGCCGGACGCAAGCAGAGTGGCACATAATGCGCGTGGCGTTCTCCGTTGGAAAGGAACGAGAGTATCTAATGGAATCCAAACATTCAAATCCCGTGGTCTTGTTAAACAAACAGTAGCACGCAGCTGTAAAAAAAATGATTTTCTACGCGCAGAATGGCACATACTGCAAGTGGAGTCCAACACTTGAAAGGAACGAAAGCATCCAATGGAATGCAAGGATGCAAAGCAGAAAAAGAAGAGCTAAAGCGTGAAATCCAAACGGTATGTGGGTGGTTAGCAGAAAAGTTGTGGAACCATTCTGCTAGAACCTCCCGGCACCTCTAAAGCGTGAAATCCAAACGGTATGTGGGTGGCAGCAGAAAAGTTGTGGAACCATTCTGCTAGAACCTTCCGGCACCTCTAAAGCGTGAAATCCAAACGGTATGTGGGTGGAGGCAGAAAAGTTGTGGAGCCATTCTGCTAGAACCTGCCGGCACCTCTAAAAAGAATGCAAACTACTCCGCGAAAATTGCAGAATAAACGGGTGTTTAAGGTTAACATTTGACAATTTTCACATAGACGAAGTTTGAGCACAGTATACGTAATACCAGTATGGTCACTATGTGTCGGAACCTTTCATGTTCCCCTGTCTCTAAAATACGACTGCAGCGCAAGAATTGATGCGGCGGATAGTACCCAGTACTTTCCAACGGGATATAATCTTATCCTAGGTGACAGACAGCCGCAGGGTTGCACAATACCGCCCATTTGGATATATATAAGTACAGTATATAGCAATCCGTTTGAAAGGAGTGATAGCGATAAATGCATTTTGATAAAGCAGACACTGCCTATTTTTTTTGTCGTCTGCTGCCCATTTTTTCGCCCACGACGTTTTGGGTACTGACCGCTAGTCG
>JAQGAO010007430.1:0-11303 GCA_034697705.1 Ommatoiulus sabulosus
TGTTTCTATGTTCTGTAATGTATTTTTAATGTGGAGGAATAAAAGCGCAGTCTGTGCTATAATTTGTAATGCAATTCCATAACTCAAATTTTCCATATCTCAAATTTTTTCTGGTCCCTTGGAGCTTCGAGTTATAGAAGTTTCACTGTATATTTCTCGAATACAACACTTATCAAAAAGTGTGTTTCTGTACGTCAGGATTTGAAACACGCTGTTTGTTAAAATACATCTTTTAACGAAAAATGATAGTAACAATTTTAGCTGATTTCATGCAATTCACTGAAACATCTCGGAAATATGAAAATAAAGTTCTAGACAAAATTTTTATTTCGTAAGAGTCATAATCTGGCGCTTTGTGATAGGTCAATAATTACAAAAAATGTTCCAAATAACGATAATCTACTGTATTTTTTACGTAGAAAAAACGGTTCCTGAAAATGATGCAGACGTTGACTTTCCCTACAAGAGCGCCTTCTTGTGACAACTTTTGTCTTTAAAACTTTTTTTTTTCGTAACATGCTTATTTTCGGAGATGTCTGATCCTTTCAAATTCAACACTCGGTATATGCATTCTTGTTTAAAAAAATGTCAAGAATAAGTGCAACTACACGTATTAAAAGGTGTTTTTATAAGTTACTGTATATTTATATCACATTGAACATGATTTTCCAACCAAACCCATACCTCTAAAAATGCAACCACTATAGCTGTTATAGAAACATTTTTACAAAGTTTAAGATAATTGCCACGTCTTAATATGGATTTGCACGAGCATTTCAAATACAGTGCTTGATTTCATTTTTTAATGAAATCAAGTCTCGAATATTAATGGATAACTTATTGCACGTAGACTATAGTATGCAAGTGACACAATAATTTACAAGTTTGAAAAACGTCTCTGTCATTTCCACGGAGGAATAAACAGGAGGTGACGCTGGCTGTAAATTAAATTGCTGAATTAAAAGATTAATGCCCCGGCGTTGCCATTTAACGGATTTTCGGTCAACTGATGGTCCGTTCGTGGTCATTCACTATACGAGACGCTCGTAATAATTTACATAAAGTGAATTACTCGAAACAACACCCATGGCAATAGTCAACATTAACACGAGCGTGCAATTTATACGCCATATTCGCTATAAGCGCATCCATGGTATATATACACACTGGCGGTCAAACTTCTAAAAATAACGATTTATGGCCCAGCCTGGCCATTACTAAAATTTCCCTTCGGGGATGAATTTATCATTTTCATTCGCTTATAGCCTGGAGCAATTTTAGGAGCTATAGCCCTTCGCTTTTTGGACAATTCATAAAATAACACGAAGGGTACTTACGTCTATAATTGATGGCAATAGTTTTCGCGGAGTTTATAATTTTTAATAATGTCGCTCATCTTGAAGGTTTAACGAAACACGATTATTAAAATTAATGTAGTTGTTGACAATGAAAAGGATATACGATTAAAATTTCGTACGTTTAAATTAGACTGACAGAAATGATTTATAAATTATATTTTCTTTAATGCGACATTTATATCAAATGTTACAGGCAATATATTTTTAAAAACATATGTACAAATTAGATATTCTAGAAACAAAATTATTTTCGCGTTAAATTTGTACGTTATCTAACAATTTGTTGAAATTATAAATAAATGTTATCATATAGCTTTCGGGAAAATCCGGAGTAAAGCTCTGTAATAGGTGCGTATACATGTAGAGCCAACATACTTTAAAAACTGAAAATCTATTATATTGTCTTATTTTTTGTCAATGGTTCATTTATAGGATTTTATTATCGGATTCTAGATTTCACAGAAATTAATCTGCTTTGGAAGAAATACAGCGTATAAGCTGGTCTCGGGCCCAGAGCTTAAGATTGTACGGAGAAAAGCCCGGATCTTTTAGCCCGCGAAGAGTGATACGATTAAATGATTCTCAGATCGCCTTCTCGAACCATATGTCCAAGAGGCTAAGACGGTATTTAGAAATAAGTCCCGAGATAAAAAAAAAAAAAAAAAAAAAAAAAACGAAAAACGCCTGTTAAAGTATAGCTGGGCAACAACGTATACTTTTTGTCAATTATTGCTCGAGTCCAACACTGACCTATATACTGCATATAGCACATGATGGTCAAACTTGGGTTAATCGGGGGAATCAAAACGAAACTGCGATATTTTTAAACAATGTGCACAAAAAGTACGATGGATTGATCTTCCTGAACCTTAATGTATACAGTCTCAGGGGATGCCAAAATTTGTTCCATTAAACCGTAGCCCGTTAGACAAAACATGACTTCAACAATATTAACTGCATGCAGAGGTAAAAAACATTAATAAGAAATCTGAACATCGCTGTTAAGAGCGAACAAAAACACTAGCAACTAGGAATGGACATTGTCCAGCACGCTGTCAACTTCGCTGCGTCAGCCACTTTTTTAGAGCGACCATTACGGAATGCCGAGCATGTAAACCTCACACATGCCCCTCTTTTTTCATCCTAACTAATATCCCAACCATCTCATCAATCAGTGCACAAAACGGAGAGAAACGAGTCATCCGGAGTGGCATCGCTTCTATATTATTGGGCATGCACGAGGGTCATAGAATGGGGCTATCAGAAACACGGGTTGGCCAATGCATATACTGTAGTTCTATGACGGAAATGAATAAACCACTAGCGCAAATCCACTCTTAATAACTGCGCGCAATAAGCCTAATCAGAAAATCCACCGTAGCACCACTTGCCAGAAATTAGCGCTTAATCCTATTACAACCTTCCTATTTTCTGCAATAAGGCTGCCGGAAATACACGAAGGTGACGCACCGTCACTTAAGGAAATGAACTTGCAAACGTCACTGAGCATAGAAGTAGCTTTAGTTCAAAAATAGTGCCAGCAAAACACGACTATAACTTCATATTTTCACTCGGAGTTTAAGTCGAAAATACCTTCGTAGATTTCCATTTCGAAATGCTCGTTTTTATATACTGTACAGTACAATGTACATGAAATGTGTTAGTCAATAACGTGTGAAATCTACATTTATTACACTTCATGCTTAATACGTATTACACGTTATAGACATGTTACTGTTTCTACAGTATATGCGTGTGTTAAATTGATGTTATAAAGTTAGCAATACAAACATACTGTATTTCCAAATGTGGATGTTGTAAATGCAAATAAATAAACGAATATTTATATAATTACACCTTACAAATTATACACGAATACATTCTCAAGGATTTAATTCGTAAAGTAAAGAAGAAATGGTCAAAGTACTGTACATGTAGGCCTACAGTGCATTTTTTTTTCCTGTATGTAATTCGACCTTGCATAGCACCAATGCATGGCAGGACAGTTTGTTAAGTCGTACACGCATACATTGCACGGGAAATACCTGTGCCACAGTATACATAATACCAGTATGTGCACTACGTATCGGCACCTTTCATGTTCCCCTGTTCCGAAAATTAGAGAGTCTACCGAAAATACGACTGCAGCGCAAGAATTATAGGGCGGCAGGTGTTAGTATGAAATGTCCCCGGAAAAAAATGGGCTTGGCATTGACTTTTACCAACAACAGGGCTATCTATACTCTAGAACGGATAGCGCCCCCTTCAAAACAAACTTTTGTTGATGCAAGCAACTACATGTATTCAACATAACATTCTTATTTTCCCAGATGTTTTAGTGGAATTCTTTAAAATGGGATATGCGGTATAATGTATCGCACCACCTATTCATGATACTATACAGTATGTCCTTAAACTTAAGCTACAACGTATAACGAATACAAGTACATGTATATTCAGTGTACGCCAATGAAAATATTTGTGAATTTAGTCTTGTAAGAACAAAGATTTACATCGAGAGCGCTTGGATTTAAAATTGCAAAACATCTTATCGTCATCGACTATACAGTGCCTCGCCATACAGTATCTTTCAATTCTTCCATCATCATATACGCAACTTCTAAAATGTGCACAATCGAATGGAAAAAAACCCGCTTATTCTTTGAAAAGCATATTTTTATGTTCGTTTTCGACTGAATGTTTCCGTTATTAGCGCAAGCAGCGCGTGCATACAAAAAAGCGACCGAATCGACGATGTTGTTGAAAAATTTCACAAACTCACGCATGGTGACATCTGATGCATGTAGGCATTTTCTCATGACATGCCTCGACGTCCCCTCTTAGCCTCCTCCAAAATAACTCCCTATTGAATATCCTTCCTAACGGCAACGTCCTTTGCTATAGCAAATTCTTGCATGCGCGGGGAGAATAAGCACTCGAAAGAGAGTCCACCATGATATTAAACAGAAATCCCTTCAGCATTCTTCGTCGACAACATTTCAAAAATTCCTCAAGCTTGTTGCATTTCTGCAACAACATCTCTAAGGAAATGATGCAACTTGGGCGGGATTTTGCCCAGAGCCCAAATCGGTGGCGCTCAGGACTTCAAACGGATTAGGGCAGCTTTGGAACAAAGCGAAAGATGCGACTTTTTGCCTCACGGTCAAAAAGGTCAAATACCATGCATGCAAGCTGCGAGCGTAAACAACCCACTTTGTGAGATGAAATTCTTGGATAATTTTCGTTCGCGAAATTCTGCATGCTGTAAATCGCGAGTATAATAGACAAAAAACGCAGCCAAACGTATGGGTGAAATCCGTGAACAAATGCTGTCAGAAAGTGATATCTGCAAAGCTTGGTTGAGTACTCCCCAAATGTTTATACGCGGAACTAAACGTGATCATCAAACCCACTTAACATGTACACGTACAAGCTCGTAAATCGTGAGTGAACGAGTTATTTACCATAATACACGGAGTAAATTTTGATAGTGTACTGTATTTTAAATAATTCCATTAAAAATAATATTTTGAATAAACGTATAATCTACTCGCATACGTATGAAAAAATGTTATTTACAAGTTTCCACTGTGCAACGCGTCCTGTACGTGTATCTGCAAATATAACGCAAATTTCATTTACATGCACATCTGAAGGAAAAAAACATCCATTAGAATTAAAGATTGAAAATAAATCTTTTACTAGAATTAAACAAGCCTATGGAACGAGAGCAGCTGTAGGTGCTGATTATCCATAAGAGATGTATACTAGTACATTGTACTATCAATTCACAATTTTAAGGCAATTTCTAAGCGTTATAATCGTGTTAAGAGCATCGTGATGTCACTTCAGAATGTCCAATTTGATTTCGAAAGTGTTAGCCGCCATGAATGAGTTGCCGAGGGTCATCGTTCGGTGATAAATTCACGCAGCTCGGGCATCGAAGAGAGATGAGTTTTAAGAAATGACCACTCTCCCACTCGCTTCATTAATTAGTATACGAGCTTCGCCACTATTCGGCTTCTCAGTTCCGCACTCCGTTGTGCCGTAATTAATTTAATTAAAGAAGTGTTTGCTCATTGCAAATTTGGCGCGATACTGCAGCGTGTATATTAAACAAGCCTCGGAGGAATCAAGAAAGTGCAGCCGTGAGAGAACTTGGACCGGAAGAGTTCAAGTTATAGAAAAGCGAGGGTCCAATATCCTTTAACCGATTAACCGGACTCGAACAAAACTCTTCACAATTCTTATCAAACGGAATTCTGAAAGCAAACCTTATTTTTTTTTTAAAAAAAACTCCATTTATAGCAATTTCTGAACTGATTTCCAGTCCACAGATTGGGCATGGACAAATAAGAGAATGAACATTCGACTTAAGAGTATTCGCGTTATGTTACGTTAAAACGAAATTTAAACAATAGAGAGATCCAGTGCACCAAAAAGCTACGCACCTTAAACGTCAACGTGAACGTCTTTTCTTTTGAATGGTGGGCGCATGCTCAGCATTGACGTAGGTAGGTTTAGCGTTTCGTGCGACCGTCAATTACCTATACTTTGTCTATTAAACCAAGTTTTCCCCTGTTTCCCCCGGAGAAAGGTCAAGATGGCCTAAACATCTTCGTTTCTCAAATTTGTTGATAGATTTCACTACTGTAAGACAGCCTTTAACAGCAGTCACACTGTATAATTTACAACCCTCCTTTAACGCTAAATTGTCGCCTACGCTAAACAATTAATGTTTGTCGTTTAAATTTGTCGTATTACATACTAGATGCACTGAATCTCTTTACTACGAAAAAGGTACGTTAAACCGGGGAATTCCTTGATAAAAGTCAATTGTGTAATCTTCCCATTCATGCACATGTATGTGGGGGTAGGATTTCGTCCAAATTTCGATGAAACTTTTAATATACTTATTTTTAAGGTCAAATTTTGTCTGACTTCTGATAATACGAACTACGGCTTTAACGGACAAATTGTGATGCTTTGAATCCGTCCGTAATACCGTAGATCGACAAAGTTTAACGCAATAAGGTACGATTTCCGTCCGCCAGACATCGATCTTGAAAGTGTCTAAAATATTCGCGCAAATTTTAACGACGCTCGTAAAAGTTGGGACCAAATATGGCGAATTGAAATTGTCCCGACTCTTTCGAAGCATTACTTCAGTTATTCCATCCAACAGCTAGCTTATATCCAGTAACTTATTTAGCATTTGCAATCGGATCACTCGTAAAAAAAAACCGAGTCTCGTAATGGTTTCGTACAAAGTACGTGTACAAATCCTTTTCCGTAGAACTCGCAAATGAAATTCAATCCCGAGTTATTCAAAAAACACTAGATCTTTTTTTACGCTCAAATTCCGGATGATTTTTTCGAGGATTTCAATTTCTCAGCATCATCGTCGTCTATCCATCTCGCTAGATATACACCCATGCATCTACCTTCTACGTCAATCTTCTCTAAATCGCTTCCGATGCCTCGGGATTTTTTGTTCACTTTTAAAAACAGCCGAATTTTTTTTTATTTATTTTTTTGTTATAAGGGTTTGCGTCGCTCACTCTATACCCTATTTATTTTATCTGCTAAAAAGGACAAAACCGTGTGTTTTCTTCTAAAATCTGGTGATTGGCAATGGCCGAAAAGAGAGTGCTACTAGTCAATGCGCTACGGGCGAAACTTTCCCATATTTGAATTGCATTTTCTGCATAAATAACGCGTGGGGACACTCCCTCGGGGTCCCTCGACGACTTCGTTGATTTTTACTGGCTTTTGTCCTTCCTTTTCCCTTACTGTATTGTCAACCACAAACGTGTTGTTTCACTCGGTAGAACCCCTCCCTCATTTCCCCAAAACCCTTTCCCACCTTGCATGTTCTTGTGCTTGGATTTCTAAACATGACCTGGATGCATTTTCTTTTTCCAAAACCATCGATTTTTCACCTCCGAAGAGAACGGACTTTCGAGTGGTGTCCCATAAAGCGTCATTAGATCGGCTTCTTTTCCCCGAAATTTTGCATTTTACGAGAAATAACGTATGCGACTGGCGTAAGCGACCTTATTGCTTCAATGTGCTCGGAATAAAATTACGTTCGACTGAGCGCTTAAATTAATTTTCAATTTTTTGAACGTGGCTTTTCTCTCGAAAAAAGTGTTAACGCGGTCCATTTTCAAATCCTCGATAATATTTCTATTGTATATTTTTCACAATTTTGTAAGCCGGTTTTCAGAACAGTTTAATTGCTTCTATTCCAGTACATTTTGGCACAAACGAGCATTTATATCCGCCTGAAATAAATATGCGAAGCGCAGAAGGCCAATAATGTAGATTGTTCCAATTTTAATAAATACGAGATCGGAATATACATGTCAGGTATACATGTATTTCAACATGAAATATACTACGAATACTTTGAAGAACATGCGCATATTCCACACTATTTCTTTTGCATCGATCAAACACATCCAATTTATACACGCACGTTAAAGCGTAGAAACGTAAATAATTTTCAGGGAATCAGCTCAATTTTTACGGTAAATTAAGTTCTAACGACCCATTAAACTCCGATGAATCGTTAAATTAACCGACTGCATCATATTGCCAACGTGGCTAATCGCTGATTAAATCGTCTTAGACACGCTTCGTTATAAAAATAATGTAGAAAAGTACGAGGAGCCATCCGTGTCCATTTGTCAAAAGTCATTTCATCCGTGGCGCCACCTAAGTCGCCGAATTTCGCATTTCAATGGTTGCCTTTCTCGCATTTAATCAACGCCTAATTCGTTTCGCAAATAAATAAACACGGATAACAGGAGAAAAAGGACAGGAAAGAAGGCGAATCGATGGAGTGAAGGAGCACTGAGATTGGATTAAATACGGTTACTGACCAATGGCCGGACTAAATGAGATCGTTACATCTGACCAAATTGGGTTGCAGCATCGCGGAGTGGCACGGAGTTAGTAATGTCCGATGCTAATCTAATTTCTGATGGACAATCCCTTCATTGGCCTCATTCCTAATCATCCGATCTTCTCGATTTATACGAGGTAGCCCGAAAGTAATACCCATAAACGCCTTCGAATGGACTGGACACTGGCCGCTCACTGCACGCTGCAGGAAAGCACTTTGACGGTCAATTTGGCACGGCGACATAGGTCAATGGCAGGCGGTCAAGACCGCTCTTCGGTGGAGAAAAACTGACCGAAGCTACTCGGAGCGGCTTTTTGTTCTACCCTGTACGTGACATCGATTTCCAATAACAGCGCGTAAATCATTTGTATTCCGTAAATCCGTTTACAAAGTATACTACGATGTATTATACGTTTCACAAAGAGACGTATCAACGTGAATGCTTTTAATTCGTGAATTGAATATTGGTTAAAAATGCGCGTTAATATTACGCAACAAAAATGAGGTTGACGAATCTATACATTGTATCATTAAAATCCAATCAACGCCCCATAAAAATAACGTGTCGGCTTTGAAAGATAAATGTGAGCGGAAGCATTCCGTGTCGACTATTTAAAACTCAGTATTTTAAAAAGCCAGCAGCGCCACTATAGAAGCAGCGACGGATGGAAATAGTGATTCCGTAAAAAGGATGATGTGCACGAGTCGTTTCCGTCAGCGTATTGACACAATTCTCAACGAATGACAAAATTTGTTCGTTTAAAGCGTAATTCGTATTATCAGAACTGGGACAAAAAGCATGACTTCAACAATAAGAACTAAAGTTTCATCGAAGTTTGAATGAAATCCTACCATGTACATGTACATTTACATGTATATGACTTGGGGGTGCTGTAAGTTGTAACCTTTATCGGGGAGTTCTCCGTTAGAAAGCACCTTTTCCCATATGTCTAAAGTTCGTTTTAACGTATCGTAGTGCGAAGGGTTCGAAATTTAAAAATGCATTGGTTTTAGGCGAAAATGTGTAGTATCTGAATTCGTAATTCGTCTTAACCGAAGGAATTTGTATAAAATATTTCACCCTAGGACAGGGACTGGAAATGAGTTCGTACTATCAAAAATTCGTATAAAGCGAGGTCGCGAGGCCTGGAATTTAGTTTACTTAAAAATTTGAATTTAGTCCTAAATCATGGTTTTACTTTGTTTTAAATTAGAAAATGTAACATGCTAAGGTAGAAAAAGTGTCAGAAAGCTGTACAAAAACGTTTGAAAACTCAGAATTACCCGAAGAGATAGGCAATCACTTATAGCACTGGAGCAATGCATGATTGCCCTACTTCGAGGGGAAATTGCGACTTTGCGCTACTGTAAACTGAATTTTAGCCAAAGCGAGTTCTTTTTAATGAGGTACCAATGTAATTTCTACTAAGAAAGTTGACCAATAACGATAGGGTAATTGCTTATCTGATCAACGTTTGTAAACTGGTCGTAAACCCATTAAAAAAATTGACCAAAAGTGGCTGATGATCGCCTCTCGTAAAGCCACGGTCATTACTCATATTTTCTTTGTAGGCATGATAAAGTTCACACACCTCAAAAGTAATGATGAATATTTTTCTCCATAACCTCCTCACTTTGTCCCCCCCGCGGTTTTTTTAATTGGGTGTACGACTGAAATCATCGTTTTCTAATTCCCCCCGGGCTTCGTTAGACACGTTTTTCCGGGCTCCACCGAGACTGTTTCGTAATAAAAGAGACAGCTTTTCATTCAGTACGTGCTGAATTGAGGCTTAGAAAGGCTTTTTTTAGGCTCTTTTCTCTTTCTGCATAAATATAGATGAAAGACGAGCAAATCGACCGACAGTCGATTTTACGACGAGCTCTTGCTGGATTTCTTAAGAGTCGAAGGGGGTATTAATTTAGCAAGGCCCAATTATAACCACTTAGCTACCTGACTAAGTGCCACTTAAAAAAAAATTAAAGAAACCGAGCTTCAACCAGAAATTAGGTTTCTTGGAAGGAATGTAACGTGGGTCTTATAGTCGGATTTCACCGAACAGAGCTTAAGCTTCGTTTAAATGACTATATAGCATCATTAGTAGTACATCCAATGAATGGCTTTCAACGCCATTTAAGTAAGAAAGTTTGATAATTGTTAGACGCGACCCTTATTTGATACAAAGTGTTGCAAAAGACGTTAAATTTGGAAGATTTTTACTGATATGTACTGTATAGTCAATTCGAGAAACATAAGCGATAATGTATTAAGCGATGTTCTGAACATGTTGCCCACATCTAAATGTTGAGATGTTCTTCTACGCTCTTAGAAATTAACATGCCTGGGACACGAACAAAAGTATTTAGCACGTTTTTTGAGTGCATATTTTTCCAAATAAAGATATGTAATCGACTGTGTTCAAGGTCGACAACGATACGCATGAAATTAGTACGTCTTTAAGAAATGTTTGGCTACAAGTTTGGTTACAAATCACAACACTAGAACATAAGAGTTTAAAATACGTATTTCTGCATTTATGTCATGCAGCAGTTTTAACGAAAATATGTAATCAAAGACGTACTCGTGGTTTTCAAATTACTAAAAAAGGTGTTAGAAATGCTTGTTACTCGATTTTGACAATGTTGAATAGTTTTTACGTAATTAGACGAGACAAATTTTCCAACAATAATGGTGTACTTATGATTAAACGCCGTAAAATATCGCAACCATAAAAGTTTGTTTTATTAAAAAAAAAATTATAGTACGTTGCGACACAACATACGCCTTCTTCAGGTGGCTATAAAATATTTTTCTTTTTAATAAAACCAACTTTCACGGTTGCGAAATTTGACGGCGTTCAATTGTTATGGTTCAATTCCAACCTCATAATGATACCGTAGAAGATGATGGTGTAGGCCTACCTGTTAACGTTTTTTAAATACTGTACATGGATTTTTTGTGAGAGAGAGATAATGTACAAAGGGGACTCAGCCCCTTCTGACATAAGTAAATATGGGTTGTTTCATAGTTTGAAAAT
>JAQGAO010007431.1:0-11301 GCA_034697705.1 Ommatoiulus sabulosus
TTAAAAATAATTAAAATTTTGTCAATTTATTGAAATGTGGTCAGGAAAAATGTTTTTAGAAGTCAGGAAAAGTCAGGCAAGACCAATCTATAAAAAAACTGGCAACCCTGGTGATACGTTTCCCAGCAAAATCGTAAGGAAAGGTTTCTGTCGAGTTGAACAATTCCTAATGGTGGACAACCTAAGATTCCAAGGTCTCCTCAAATGGCTAGGTTCATTGACTCGTGTATTCCATGCGAAACTGTTTGAAAGCAAATTTTGCAAACATTTGGAAAGCTTTCATTGATTATTCGTGTGGTTACGTTCATGACTTACTGACTGTACATGTAAGTTTAACGAGCTCCTTCAAGCACATGTATGATGTACATGTTTTAAACTAGCTCGTGTTTCCAAAAACACAATCTGAAAAGTTTGTTTGACAGACTTTGGTCACAGTCAAAGTGCGTTTTGGCCGTTTTGTGCTGGCAAATGTAAATACAACTCCCTGATAATGTGAATTCAACCGCACAATTTGTGATAAATTGCGCCAAAAATGATAAAATTTCCCTGTTTGTTTGAAAGATAAGTCAGCATGCAAATATTTATTTTTCGATGTAAATTGATCGAAACCTAGACGAATTGAAGATAATTCCACTTTAGGGAGGAAAAATGGGTTGATTTTTAAATCTATTCTGTTACCGGTGGAGCATTTGGGAACGCCTCAAGATGGTCGCGACGCAGTGCCTGTTATGGCATTAATTTCAAACAATGCCAAATGCTGTTTCTTTTGACATTTTGCCGAGTAATGGCAGCATTAAAATTAAAAGCGTTTCCCCGAGCGAGCCATGATGCCATAGCAGTGGTAGGAGGAAATTGGTAAATTATCGGGTGCGGGCAGCGTGAGGTGATGTTTAGTTTAATTTTGGGCCGTGCAATACTTGCCTGCGTTTCAAGGTAGGTTTTGGACCGTTACCAGGGCTGCACAACTGCAGTGAAACAACTTTTATCCCATCATTATTTCCTTAATTTGTTTTTCTCATATTTCTAAAGTCGGGTACATACTATCACCAAACCAAAACTAAAAACTCCAAACTTTTCTGGTTTGTGGCAACGAAAAAAATGGCGTTGCAAACTGTTTTGCCAAACTAAAAACTATAAAATCAAGTTTGCAAACTAAGTTTGGCATTCCCGTCGAGTGTCGGTGAGATGAAAAGGAAATAGCCAAACTTTTTGGCGGTGGCGCTGCTATCAACGCTTCGTCTGCACGATATCAATGATATTGCGGACGACAGCATATCCTTAGTGATAGGCGTTAGTGATATCCTCTGCCGTCTGCTCAGTTTTGTCATTATGGCTTATTGCAGAGTGTACGCTCAGGTTTTGCAAAACTAGTTTGTATTAATTTTTTTATAGAAACTAGTTCACGTTGAAAGTTTGGAGTTTGTGGTTTTAAGTTTTGGTTTGGTGGCAAAGGGCAATTCTATATTAATAATTTCGACGAAGCTAATATTAGGCATAAAATGATATATTTTCAATAATACTATCAGGTGATTACGAAGGTAAATAACTAGGAATTTCAAATTTTCAAATTTCCCACGTTTCCATTTGAAAATAATGAAAAGCCGCAGAGCAATTAGAAAAAGCGCCATCTAGGGATCAATGCAGTCAACGGATAAAAATAAAGTTTATAAATAACTTAAAATCATAACACGATGCGATTTATCTCCGTAACTATAAGCACAATTTTTAATGAAAATATTTCATTGTATGCCTGCAACAATCTTCGAATTTTTAATTCGAACGTCTTTGAAAATTCTGTTCATTTCTTCTGCGACACACACGAGTGAACTGCACAAAAATGGCTGGAAAACATCTTAGCAATTGTATGAATGTCAACCGTGATTTATTAATTCTGTAAATTTGGTTGCACAAAATTACGACAGGCTTTTTTATGACAAAGTTATGGCATGTTTTCGGCAAGGGCACTTGAAAAGCACAAAAAAAACTTGGCAATTTGCGAGCAATTACTCTCGGCCTGGCATCACGAGATTCTGTTATGCTCGCGCTGGCACGATTGGGAAAAAATGAATAATCGTTAGCAATCTGTTAGGAAAACTGTTTATGCTTTTTCCCCATTCGCCTAATTTGAACGCACTAAAATGTTTGTTTCAATGCAGATCGGAGATGATGTTTCCGACGGCAAATTTGGAGACGGGCCAACGCGAGACACTGCCAACAAAAGCTACGACCCCACCGTGTTTGATGTCCTCAAAGTGTCACCGGAGGATTTTGCGGTAAGTGCGTTCCGCTCACCCGAAACTACTTATTAAAAAGAGCTGAACGTTGCCGTGATTGTCACCACAATGCCAGTGTTCAGTTCTGCAGTCCGTGTTAGTTGGGCGGTGACTGATGTGCTTTTTGAAGCACGGCAGTGAAACACGGAAGGTGTTTACCACCTTAAGTCCTGCATTTTCAAAACAATATTGCTATGTGCTGAACTATGACCCGATGTCTTCTGTGTATTCGCAAGATGAAAATGCATGGAAGCATTCGACTTGGATCGCTTTAACGTCACATTAGGTCAACAAAAATGTTCATCATCAAGTGGTCGGAACAATAATCAAATTAATAAGTCAAAAAACGACCAAGTTACTTTGTAACTTTATCTGTTACCTGTGGTGGACGACTGTTGTTCTTGACTTCCGGATATGCAAATTCCGTACTCCTTTTTGGTTGAGTTGTGCCAGGGCTTGAATAAAGACGCATGGCGTCGAAACGTCACTTTTTACAAAGTAACTTGGTCGTGTTTTGACTTATTAATCTGGTCACAACTCACATTAGGTCGTGTTTGCTTTTGATTTCATTTCGTGTTTTCAATACCCTACTACACTGTGCCAGTAAATGAATACCATGTGGTAAGGGGGGGTGTAATCCATCAACCCAATTTATTCGGTATAGTTACCGCTGCAATAAGATGAACCCCAACATCATTGCAAAATTGAATTTCGTGAAGCTCAAGGATATCCTTTGGAAGAGAGTAACGGCGTCTAATGGCATGCACAAAATAAGACCAATACCTAGTATGGATCCGAATTTATCGGCTTGTATTAATTTGTTTAGACTAGGTAAACTAGAAAATAACAAAATGCTAATAAAAGTGCCCAGCAGTCAAGGGAAACTTTCCAATTTGTGGTATCGACTTAAGGGCCGCATTGACAGTCAGTCAGCTGACAAGAATCTGATAGATTCATAAAACTTTTTTTCCTGCTGAAATCTTTTCCCTTAGCAAACTACTGTGAAGAAATGAAATAAAATGTAATTCTTGGTGTTGTTGGTGTAATTTTTGTTATTTCACTGTTAATTTCCCCAGCCTTTAGTTTACTAGTTATTTTTCTAGCTCGAAAAGTATTTAAGAAAATTCAACCATTAGTCTTCTCTTACATAACTCAAAAATGTTGTGATCTAACGGTTTTTTTTGTCTTAACAAGAATTTCGTATGTTCATATGCCGCTTTAGTAACATGTGGTTTGAGGTGACCTTTATATCGGCATTTATTATGTCATTTGTTTCATGTTGGCATTTAACGATTCAAATAAAATCCCTTTTTTTGAAAGTCCACTATTCGATATTTGCCATCATTAATTAGGGTATCCATGTATTAAATTAAAAAGCCTGGCAGGCTTTACCAACTTTCCCAAATGTTGATTGTTTACGCAACGTTAATCTTCATTGTTTTCTTTTTTTTGTTTATTTAGAGTCAGCTGGCACTCATCGATCTCCAAATATTCAAGCAAATTCAACCTGACGAACTAACGAGTTGTGCCTGGAATCGCCGTGACAAGCTCACCCTCGCTCCATCTGTTGTTGCCTTCACTCGTAGATTTAATCAGGTCGGCATAACTGAGTATTCCAATTTGTGGGCAATATTTGCGTAAAATGTGGTTTTTTAACTGTTGTTTTGTTTTTGCACCGCTTTAGGTCAGCTTTTGGACTGTCCAGGAGATTTTAAATTCAAATACTCTGAAACGCCGAGCTGATATTTTGACGCATTTTATTAAAATTGTGAAGGTAGGACACGTTTCTCTTTAATGTTTCATTGTTTGTGTTCTGTTGTTTAATGTGTGCCATATTATTATAAAACGTATGAAAGGAACCACTCATGAAGGGAAGACCCCCAGATCAATTCTCATTTTTGTATCTTTTTTTTCAGAAATTACATGAATTGAATGCATTGCATTCTGAGTTTGCCATCATATCTGCACTTCAGAGCGCTCCTATTTTTAGACTATCAAAGTCATGGGCTGTAAGTATTTTGCATTTATCGGAAATTAGGCTATGACAAATTTGTATTGTTTTTAAGCAAACATAGGCTCATTTCTTATGTCTTTTATCGCCCATTGCAGCTTTTATCGAAAAAAGACAAGGCTGCCTATGACAAATTGGTAGAAATATTCTCCGAGAAGGACAACTGGGCAAAATTGCGAGAGCATATGAATAACATTAAATTACCATGCATTCCCTACCTCGGTAAGACCATTTTTGCCATTTTTCTCAACTTTAAATGCTCTGGTTCAAATCCAGTTTGTCTGATCCTGATATTTTCCTACTTTTTAGGTTTGTATCTCACAGATTTGGTGTACATCGACTATGCGCATCCCCACTCTGGCGGGCTCGAAAGCCAGCAACGAAGACTCCAGATGAATAACATTTTACGTATGATTGCCGAATTTCAGCAGTCGACTTATGGTCAGTTTCTGATCTGGAAGAAATACAATTTTAAGTTAATTCCAAGCAGTTCTCATCAGATTATTTTTTTTCGCAATGTTTTAGAACTACCAGTGTTACACCACGTTCAAAACTACCTGAAGTCTGTTCGTTACCTGGAGGAATTACAGAAATTTGTAGAAGATGATAATTACAAGTAATGGTGGCAATTGTTTTCCCACAGAAGCTAACTTGCTGTAATGAGTTCATCAGAGCGAGACACGACTAAATTGATTTATACATTTTTAGGCTATCTTTGAAACTGGAACCTCCGTCTCCTTCACCTCAAGAATTAATGCAGAGGTGCAAGGATGACCTCGCTTATCCGTTACCTCAAAGAAACTCAAATCCGCTCCACTATCGTAGCATTGGCAAGCATGCTAGCGTCCATTTTGCTCCTGGGCACAGAAAATCTCGTAGTCTAGGCACAAAGTGAGTATCCGACTCGTTGATCAGACAGTTTATTAGATACTTGGCTTATTTTTAAATTCATTAACCTGAGGATTAATATGAAAATGCTCTTTATGTTTTATTATCTTGTGTATGCAGTATTTTCTCGTCGGCCTCTACGCGAGAAATGCCCAAATGTGCCACATTACCGGCTCAAATTCTTGATGGATCGCGCCACCTCTTGGACGATAGTGTTCTCGAAGATTCCCCCCGGGAGTCACGAGAAGGTTCTGTCAGTGGGTCTGTAGGAAGCTCTGAATGCGGTGAACCTGCGGACAACAGGCTCTTTCCAATTAGACAGTGGTAAGTGGAACAGTCAGATCTGTGCCTTAAGTCGAAATTATCATAAATCAGTATGTCTCGTTGCAAATTGTATTCTATAACTGACCGTGATCATTTTTAACAGTTTCGCCTTGTCGACTAGTTCCGACGAGCTGATTCCAGAGTTTAGCAAAGGGTGTACATTCGAAGGCTGCTTGCGGCGGAGAACATTGCTCAAAGATAAAAGGAAGCCTGCAGTACGTACATGTATATGGCCTCTGCGGTGCCTTCTCGAGTATCTCTAGGCACTTTGAACTAATTTCGGATTTGTTTTGTTTCTGAAGGTGTCTTCTTGGACCCGGTACTGGGTTCAGATTCGTGATTGTTTATTAATTTATTATGCAGCCAAGAGTCTCCGAGGAATGCAGAGGGAAGATGTAAGTTGATGCTGATTTGAAGATGTTGTCTTAAAGTTTAAAATGTTTGCATGATTTTTATCTAAATGGCACGGCGCCCATCTGATCAGTGAAAATGTTAACTTCATGTTTTCCATTATACTTCCAGTTTAAACGACATCCATACAAAGTGATCACCATTGCTGGCTGGTTTGTTGTGATGGGAGACAATCCCCTCCAGCCCGATTGTTTCTTGTTGACAGATCCCGTTCAAGGTTTGGGAACAGTTAATGCATTTTTTTTTCATTTGAGCTCATCAAATCTGTTGACACCTTCCATTTATTTTACTATTTATAGGCAGCAAATATAAGTTTCGTGCTGGGAGCCAGCTAAGGGCATTGGATTGGTGCAAACACATAAACGAGGCCAGCAAATTTTCGCAAGAAAAGGTAATGCATTGTCATTTTATATAATTTCTTGGGAGTTTTAGATGGTTGACAAACTTTTATAGGTTTGTAAACGTGTTCCAAATGCTAAGTGAGCGGCTAACATTGCGTCGCTAAACCCTATGCCAGAAATAACAAAATTTATGACTTTACCAAAATCAGAAATTATTCATCCACATTTACTAGCAGTAAAAAGTTATATTTCATTACCAAATATATATTTTAAAGTAATCTTGGAGATACTTCAAATAACCCTGAATGTGCATTGTATGGAATACTGCTTTGTTCCGTATTTTGTTTGGACTTTCAGGTTTAACCATTTTCATGTTTATTTATCTTTTTAAATATTTATTTTAACCGGTTTAACCTTGCATGGAAAAGCATAGTAATGTTTAATTTGTGGAGAAAATTTATTTCTATTTTGACACTTCTAAGCATTGTAAATTAAATTTTTCTATTTATAGCATTATATTGCATTTGAAGTAATAGCTACTGTTTCTGTATTTGATCCTTAGATACCGATTAACCTGATGACATTTGAGTGAGCATTGTATCCGTGACACTCTTTGATGGTGTGTTATGAAACTGGGCGTCGAAAGTCTGCAATGCATCCTTGGTTGCATTTTCGCCAAGGAAACGCAAAAAGGGAAATGGTGAGCTTGTTTGAATTTGCCAGAGCATCGCTTGCCTCGGCCCTCTCCTCTTCCAGCTGCTCATCTGCCGGGTGTGACATGACAAGATATGGACTGTATCTTGATAGCAATATGTGCAGAATGGGCGTGCGAACATTTCGTTCGGGTGTCGCAATAAGCAGTGCTCGGCAGGGAGGAAAGTGCCGAAGTTCTCCCAGAAACATGACACCTCCCTTTTTGCGGCTGATCGGACCGTTGACCCGCTTTTTGCGTGGGTTTGCGCTTGACCCGCCAGCGGCCGGATGTGCCATTGTGGAGCCAGCCGGCTGTCCGGACTATTCTCCGAGTATACCCAAAGCAAATGTGATCGTACGCGCTCGCTCGTGTGTGCGTGTCCACAATCCAAGAATACTCATGAACCGTGGTAATGTCAATATTTTTTATACCTTGGTACCAACGTACTAATTCGTGTTTCGTGAAAATCTGTGCAGGCCACCCGCTCCAACGCCGTTCACAGCCTGGGAATGAGATGTCTTGAGCAGGAAGGCACTACAGAGTTAAGCATCACTATAAAATCGATGTTTTGCCATTAGATGAGACCATCGCAAGTTGCCCTCACCCATTTGTGAAACTTTTTAGACCACAGTTATGCAACATTTTTACTCATTGCACAACTTAGAACGTTTGTCACACACAACCAAAATCTAGATTTTTAGATGACTCGGGCATCTTGAAGTGGATGTGTGCAGCGGTAAAAAATTGTAAGAATGGCGTTGTTTTAACTTGATGAGTGTCGTACAAATCTATTTTCCAATTAAGTAAAATAAGTTGTTTAACCTGGGTCTTTCGGCATTTTTGTTTTTGATTAATTTCAAAATTGAACGCTAAAATTTGTCTGTGCTTGTTTTTTTCTTTGCTGGAAAATTTTAAAAATTTGTGTAACATCAGTTTTTTTTATGTATTACTTGTTTCTGCAGATTTGTTCTGATTGATTCATTTACTAAACCAAGGCTATCATAAAAACATTTACCATTGCATATATTTCACTTTATCATTCCCTTAAGTTGATAATGTTGTACATAGTCAGTAAGTCCACTCTGTAAGCCTTGTTTCCTCTAAGCTTACTCGTTAAGCAGATGGTGATGCCAGCTCTGCGGTGTCTTCCTCGTCTGACCTCCGACGTCAACTTTCTCTGCTGCGAGTCTCCCAAATCGTTTTGTATGCCGTTTTTCTGCTTAAATTAGCCGAGGCAATCCTGATTGTTTCACCTTCCCATTCAAGACGCAGCAGCCTAGAAAGTCCCATTAGAAAGCATCTGTAGCATCATAAAATATGTTTATGCCCCTCCGGCCATCCCAGAAGATGTAAATTGAAAGCCATCGTGCATTCGCAGTATTACTTGTGCGTAATTGTTTTGTAGATAGACAGAAACGCAACTTTTTTTTGCCAGCGTTTTAACACCTAAAGGTATTTTAACTAACTTTTAATAACAGCGTTTTTAACCCTTTTTCAGCCCCTCCTTCTTAACCGCATGCAAAGGGTTAGACAACAGAAACAGTAAGGCATTCGTTCACTTGATCCATTTTTTAAAATTAGTTTTTTTTTACTGGCCCATGCCCTCGCTTGTACCAGAAGCTCAATTTTGATTCTAATTCCAGGAGCATCCTTTTCGGGAAAAAAATGCTAATGCTTTTTGTGCAGCATTGCGAAATTGGATGCCTTCATTGTTTTACCAAAGCTCAAATAACTGAATTTTGTCTAATGTAGAATCTTGGAGCTATGTTTGGCGTGTATTAACGGGTGGCGCTGTACGTCGTCTCGATATACGTTTGTTAAGTGGCATCTGTAGGTTTTGTTATCAAATTGTTCCTCGTGATTGATGTCATGGTGGTGCTGGACCTGACACGCGAGCTCACAGATTCTGCGAAACGATGTATTTTCGGATAACTTCCAACGCCATCTAGAGCCACTCGACTCGGAAAGCAATTGAAATGAATGTGGAACCTATTTGCCCGTTCACTGCATTTGTTTATTGCTTGTTTTGTTTTTTCTTCAAGATGACGGTCCTTTATGTTGGAAATTGAAATTATTGTCAATGATGAAAGATGATGGCCACAAAGATTAGTGGTCTGGTTTTAATCTTGCTTCATGCCAATTGTCCCCGGAACTTTTCTCACTGCGTAAGCAGCATTGTTTCTCATCATGGATGACCTGACTCACCCAGAAACGAACGTTTGAGCAAGCTCAGAACTTAGCACTCCCATCAGGCCTTCTTGTTCGTTCCTTTGCTGAGGCAACCGTCTTCGGTGAAAAGTGCGATGCTTCCATTCAAACGCACCCAGCAGAAAATGTCTTTTTAAAACTGCGGGTTAACTTTTTCGGTTAAATAAAACTGTAATCCGGTTTTTCTAACTAATGTACATACTAAACTTACTCTAAAACTAGAAACTTTCGGATATATCGGTGGTTATCTGGCAGTTTTAAAATTACATTCATCAATCGCAGAATTCCTTCAAAACTGCATTTTGCTGGCCTAGTCCTGCTTATGCTATTAAATTATTCCTGATCCAATTCAATTCCATCTTTATCTGGCGGCCGTCTATAACACTTCGTTATCAGAACGGTAATTTTTTGCTCAAACCAGTATTTGGTCGTCTTGAAAATTATTCATTTCTCTCCACCCCCGCCCCCCCGGTTTGCTCACAGTCTGCGGTTACGAAATTTCCAAGTCCCTTTTGAAGTTTTTAGTTCGGGGAGAAATTCGCCGTAGATATCAACGAGTAATGTACTACTGTCAAGGGGCCTTGTGTATTATTATCCTATTTGCGCTCTTCCAGGTGAGTGTTAAGATTGTCGGAGGGCAGGCGTATTCGCCGTCCCGTGTGCCTATCATTAATATTATTTTATTAATATTATTTGCAACTATAAAGCTTATTAAGTGCCAATGTCAATCGAGTATAATATCGTGCAATTTAGTGTTTCGTCACACAGTTAAATGCCGGGATCCAGATGGGTACGCGGCCACTCGCACCCCAACGTTTTTCGAAGGGCATTAGACGGCTCACGCGCTACTTGTTTTAATAAGTATCCCCATTTTTTTGTAATTCAGTCGAGGAAATGCTGACGTATTTCTGGTCAAAATATTTCTGTTTGAAAACGTGTTTTGCTGTAATAAAAGCTGATTGCATTTAGTTTTTCAGGCAGATTCCATTGATATTCTTTCTGCACCCTGGAGGGTTTCAATAATTTGCATACTAAGAATCATTGTGTTCTCATATTTAAGTTGTAGCTTTTTTCTATCGACAAGTTTCCTTCATTGAAGTTGAATTTAGTTTGCTATGAATATTGTCATAACAAAGTTGCAGTGAAGGGATGCATCATTCCAATGCATTACGTTATGATTACAGCCTCATCTTGATAAATTGTGATTTCTATAATGCTGAACCCTATACCTTAAATTGATAAAAAAAACTAAGAAAATGCCCTGTTTTTACTGGCTAAATGTTACTTGTGATTTGTGAATATTAGTATACCACAATATAGAAGCGTTAATGCCATTTCTCCTCAAGTCAAAAATCATCTTTTAATCTTAGGGAAAAGTGGCATATAACTTTTAAGATTGGGTAAAAAATTTCGCAAGTAATATTTATCTAACAAGGCAGTCTTCTTAAAGGCTGTATAGGATTTTATTTTTCACCAAAAAGCACGAGTCAGTCTCAATTAATCAAACTTTCCAGCAGAGGTGGGCAAAAATTACATGTAGTTGAAACTAAATTTTAACTAATTTTTGCCCAACTCTGCTATCCAGTAATAATAAACGATGCATCCAATTCCTTTTGTGACATCCTGTAGCTATTTGCCAATGCTACTGCTTCAATCCGCCGGTAGGTGACGCCACCCTCTCCGCGATAAATTTTAGGCGGGCTTTTCTCTGCTGACGTCACTTATTCAACGGCGTTGGAAAGATTTAGCAGCATCCCAGGTGAGGTAGGCTCCGACTTTTTGACTCATTTCTTTTCAACGTACGGGAATTTAGTTCGAAATGTTTCTAAATGTGGCACTGAATACCGGGGGCAGCTTTAGAAAAAAATTTGCTGGTGAAATAATGTGATTTGTTTTCCAAGCGGGTAAACGATGCGGAAATGTTGATTGAATAAATATGTGGGATAATCAAACTACATAGCGATAAAAATTTTCCGGACATTTGACTACAAATGTGCAATTCCTAAATGTTTGTTTTTCCTAACGTTCACCAAAAAAAAATTGCATTCATGCAAGTATCTAATGTTGTTGTCCCCAGTGGCGTAACTAGAAACATTTTCTAGGGGGGGCCGACCCGGGCCACGGCTACCAAACCCATATAGGAAAACCTGA